>JACGTP010000053.1:0-33131 GCA_023678845.1 Mischocyttarus mexicanus | reverse complement strand
AGAGAGAGAGAGAGAGAGAGAGACGTAGGACAACGTGAACGTTTTTGGAGAGTACAATAGGCAGTGACAATAGGATCACAGCTAAAGGAACTTCTCTTTCGAGTTTGCCGACCAATCACGGCCGAGTTTTCCCTCTTTTCAGTTTCACCTCCAACCCTTACGAGAGTTCCTTTATTTTTCTGTTAACTGCCCTTTGCTACCATGAAAAGGAAAACAATAAGACAATCGATTACCTGCTGGATATTTATGTATGTGTATTTATGTGTGATACATATGTGTGGTTGTTTGTAGGTGTGTATACACGTATATATAATTTAACATGAACTGGATAGTAGTGGAAGGGTGGGGGACATTAAAAAAGTTCGTCTGATACTTACGACTAAAGTTATCCGTTTATTTTTTCGTCGGAATATTTTATAATAATAATATAAATAATAATAAATATAATAATAATAATTATTATTTTTTTACATTGGGGAAATTAAAAAAAAAAAAATTTAAATTGTATTAAAGATTAGAAAAAAAAAATTAGGGGAAAGTGATTTTTTTTTCTACACTTATATACTTTTGTCGAACATTTAAGAAATATTGAATAACGGTGGAAAAAAAATGTCAGATTTTTGGTCACGATTCAATGAGAAAATTCGACATTTTTTTGTCCACTCCAACCCAATATCAAATTAAATTAAATTAAAAAATAAATTAACTCCCTTTTTTTGTTTAGTTTTCGTATAAAGATTTCATTTTCTTTTCTTTATCTTTCTTTTCTTTTATATTTACAGACACACGCGCATTATTAAGCGTATGTATCGTATCTACTAAAACAGCACCCTCGAGTGATCTCGAAGCTTTGAACAATTTTGCACGAGTTTAGATTCTCTTCCTAGAACGTTCGTGAACTCAAACCCGGTTCCTTCTCTCCCTCTCTCTTTCCCTCTCTCTCTTTGTCTCTTTTTATCTTACAAGCTCCCTAGCTCTTGGTATTTTTCAATCTTCCACTATACCTTATATATCGCGTACATTGTTGGTATGTAGCAACAAGTTCTCTCTTATCCATAAAGAAGAGTGAAATAAAGAGAGAGAAAGAGAGAGAAAGAGAGAGATAGAAGGTCTATCGGATGCGTAAATTCCGTCAACGGTGATATTTTTCCTAGTATAGTAAAAAGAGCATGCATATTTTTGTCGAATTTTTTCGAAAATTTCCATATGTGACCCCCGCGGTTAGACAAAGGAAACGAAGTTTTTTTTTTTATTCGCAATAACGTTGACTTTGCTACCGTGAATAAAACACAATAACGGAGAGAGATATTCTTTATCTTTCTATATTTATTCGCAGTTGTATTTTATAAACCTTATATCACTTGTTATTTCATATAAATAAAAAAACATATAAAAAATATATATAATATTTAAACAAATATAATATGTACATATATATATTAGATCAACCGGAAAGTAATGTCATTATTTATTTATCTTCGATACGATTTAAAAGTAGACTCTGATTAGCTGATAAATGATAAACAAATATTGATATCCTTAGAAAGGACATTACTTTCCAGTCCACCTAATATATATATACAATATTATACATATGGATATATACTAGTTTGAAAATTTCTGTTCAATTTCATTCAATATCTCTACTAAAGCTTTGGAAAACTTTTTCTCATAAAACAAAACGAGTACTCATCTAGCCGAATTGATTGCTGCTGCTGCTACTCTGATATCACTATCTATCTTTCTCTCTCTCTCTCTCTCTTTCTCTCTCCCCCTACCTCTTCTTTCCATCGATAGGATATTCTCTGCTCCCTAACCCCCTTCATTTTTTTTTTCACTAGGCAAATTTCGAATAGAGTTACACTATAGAGGTTCGACTCTTACACCGAATAGACAGACGAGAGCACATCGGTTGAAACAAATTGAACTCGTTCGATGCTTTTCGAGTGCATACTTTTTTCACTTCTACCCCTCTCTCTCTCTCTCCTCTCTCTCTCCTCTCTTTCTCTGTCATTCTGACTCTCTCACTCTGTCTCACACTATCTCTTTTACTATCTCTCTTTCAGTTTTCAGAGTAGTATAGTGTTCTCTTCTCTTGCTACTACTGCTGCTGGCTCCTCTTTTCGAACAGGCCAGCCACTCTTTTCGTATTACAAACTAATCCACGCATCGCCGATGCCGAACCATAGTAACGTGGAAATCGAGCGGGCAAACGAACCGATTGAAAGGCTCCGCGCTCGAAATACCGAAATACTGTTTTATTCAACCGACGGTGAAGAACCCTGCGGGTTTGGATTAAAAAAAAAAAATAAAATCAAATAAAAGTAATATATATATATATAAAGAACAAAAAAGAAAAAGAGAAGAAATCCTAAAAAATAAAAAAAAATAAATAAATAAACAAGAAGATTAGAGAAAGGAAGAAAAAACATACACCGCTAACACAAAAAATATAAAAAATACTCCTACATCTACACTCTCTCTCTCTTCTACCCCTCACTCCACACACATACACACGTATACGTGTATACGAAGAATATCTAGGGTGGTAGGAGTATAGGGGAATAGGTGGAATGATTGAAATCAATCCGCTTATATGAGAAAACATTTCCCGTGTACTACGCCACGTTGGCTTATGGACAAACAGACTAGGAGTTATCCGACTTTGTTTCGTTATTTATATATATATATATAAAGGTGTGTATGTTTGTGTGTGTATTTTTTTTTTATCAATGCCTTTACGTTAATATTTTGTCTGTTTGTTATTTAAATTGCTAGTATCTTTCTCCGATATGCGTGCACCAATAACGATTGCAACGATATCGTGGCAACGAATAGATGTCGTTTTAAACAAAAGAATATCATAGTAACATTTTGTTAATAAATAATATTCTCGTGTAATGTTTTTCTTACTCGTTAATACTCTGACATTCATTTCCATAAGTAGGTAGATATAAAAATAACAATAACAATAATAACAATAACGATATTATATCTTCAAAGGTTCGTATTTTCGTCGTTGTTGTTGTTGTTGTTGTTGTTGTTGTTGCATTTCGCGGACACATTTTGACGAAATAAAAATTAATGAAAATGTATAAAACTCGAGGTTTCTTTTTTCTACCTGTGTTATAGTAATAGTGTAATAACAATAATGATTATAATAATAATTATAATAATTTGGTGGTATTATTTTTTCGTTTACTCTGCGGACCATTGTCTCTAATCACGTTGTTTTTAAGTATGTAACTACTAATGAAAATTTTATTTTCAGTCAAGGTTTTGACTAATTCCCGCTTGATATATGTACATTCCACTAATACATATATATATATATATATACAAAGATACACAGTATAGCGTGTCAAGGGATTCTTTGCAATTTTTAAATTAGCTTCGTTTCTCGTGGCAGAGCAAGCAAGACAAATGGAAAGATATATATATAAACATATAAACATATAACATGTAAAAAGCATATACATATACATATTCGACGAGAAAGAAAACAAGTTTTTATTATCTTCCTGGACAATGTCCCATGCGTGCGTCGGGTAAAATAGAATCACAAAAGAGGCTAGCTGTGGTGAAACAATGAGTGGTTCTACACCACCTACTGGTATAAACAAAAATAGCCACATTCAAAATATTACTGGGATAATAAAATGCACTCGAGGAAACATTGAGAAACGCGCGAAACGCATGCGGACGTAACTGAGTTCACTCATACGTTTGTTAAAAAAAAAATAAAAATATATATAGAGAGAGAGATAGAAAAATGTATATTACTTTACACGATAGGAGAGAACGACGAAAATCTTGAAACAAAAAACAAAAATTATACGAATATATATAATATGAGCTATTTAAGAACTTAAGAAGTAATAAATTATTGTAAATTGAACCTCATTACACCTCTTATGGGTACTACAATTCTTTTAATAGAATATTTTTGCATGTTAATCTTTATTATCATCATTTTGATATATTGTGTCAATCAATTTTTACTATAAGAAATGTTCCTTGACGTATATTACAATTTTTATTTTCTAATATAAATCCTGAATTCTTATAATTGTATTTTCTTTTTTATACTAATGGATTTATCCTGTAAAATAAATAAATAATAAAAGAATTCAATAAAGAGATAGAGAGAGAGAAGGTAAGTGGTTAAAGGTATGATTGTCTAATTAAAAACAAGTATTATCAAAGACAGTCATATATAAACAGCTGTCCAGGAGAAAATTCGTGTCTAATTTTCACATACGATTCATATATCAAGGGTAATATCTTGAAGCTCCAGGCAACATTAAATTTTCTTCCTTGACGAGGAAACGGACTAGTTTCGGATAGGGACTGGAAGGGTTGGATGACGGAATTCGGTCGTATGCTCTCGAGATGAAATCGTGATAGCATAAGAGAGAAAGAGAGAAAGAGAGAGAGAGAGAGAGAGAGAAATAGAAGTAGGTGATAAGGAGGACACACAAACACACACACACAAACACACACACACACACACAAACACACACACACACACACACACACACAAACACACACAAACACACACACACACACACACACATCACGTATACACATACATACACACAGAATGTGAGAAAGAGAAAGGAAAGAGAAAGAGAGAGAGAATGAGATGACGAAAGAGAGGAACGATTACACAGGTGGATGAAAGCTGGTGCTGACCCGCTCGCATCCCAATGCGATGCGATGCGATGCGATGCGATGCGATGCGATGCGATGCGGCCTGGTAGCTCCAGGTTAGTCACATATTTGCCGACGTACCAAGGACTAAAAGCTTTTCACTTGCGCGCTTCTATTTTCAACCCGTAAATCACGTTCCGTTACCGCTCTTATGCGAAACAGCTACCCCTTTTCCTTCACCCCCTTTACTACCATCCATCCAACCAACCAACCAACCAACCAACCAACCAACCGACCAACCAATCTCCAGTTTCCATCGTTTGCTTCAACTCGACGTAACATCCGTTCAAATAGAGAAAAAAAAAGGGACCTACAAGAAGTGGAAAGAAGATGGCGTTCGTCGTGGACATTGGCCGAGAAACTACATTACCTGTAAAAGCGTATAATATATATCTCTGTATGTGTGTGTGTGTGTGTGTGTGATATGGTTTAAATTTGGATGTGTGTTTGACGACACGAAAAGGGAAGAATTTACCTACCAAGAGATTTACGTTCTTTCATCTGTTTTTTCTTTCTTTCTTTCTTTCTAACGGAGGTTTTTCTTTCGACTTTGCGTTTGTAAAATGTAAGGAAGTAAAGAGTTACATTTTTTTTTCTAGGATCGATATCCTCTATAGATACGTTAGCGAATTGAACGTGTAACGTTTAGATAAAGGATAACTTATGGAGGGTATGTCAAGTTCTTTTTATTCTCTACTTTACACTTTTATTTTCTCTTCACCTATTTCTCTCTTTTATTCTATCAAACAAGAGTTATTGAGTTTATGTATACATTTTTCAGTATATATGAATCTTTTTTATTGTGATTAAAATAATAAACATCTTCTTCTTCTTTCTCTTCCCTTTTTTGGTTTAGGCGAAACGCCTGTTTAATCTTCATCGAAAAAAAAAAAACAAAAATCGATTTTAGGTATCCCACGAAATTCAAACATGTCATCTTACTTTTTGATCACACCTTGTATATGTTAGATTGGAAATATTATGAAACAGGCGTTTTTGTTTAGTCTGTGTTCAGATACGATTGAGAAAGGTTCATCGTAACGTACGCTCGATATTTTAATTTCTAAATTTTGAAGATATTCTTTTCTTACTTATTTAGTAAAATTTGTTCTTCTTTGTATCCTATTTTTATTTTATTTTTCTTTGAAATCATATAGAAAATAAAACGCGATTCACATATACTTTTTTTGGTACGAGTTCAAATAGAATCACATCACAGCAGTTCGAGAAACTGTGAAAAACATTAATCACGCATTCGGATAAAATGAAAAAAATGCTCGATATTGGTTCGAAAAATTTCGTTTCGGCAATTCGAGTATCGTCAATGAACCTTGAGGAAGACTACCGACCCATATTGATAGCGAGGAATTATTGATAAAGACGACTGTGGAATCTAATCCAACACACAACTATTCCTGAACTTGGATCTAAACTAGGAACTAGCCATACGGCTATGTTAAAACATTTGCGTCCAATAAATAAAGTTTGCAGAAAGTCGTAGATGCCAATGATGAAGTTATTTCGATGGAATATAAAAAAAAAATGTGAAAAATTGTTTTTTAATTTTTATTCAATGTTTCGTAGTGTTCAACCTAATATATTTGGTAGATTAGAAAGTAGTTTCGTTAATTATTTATCTTCACTACTTAAAAGTAAACTTTGATTAGCTGATAAATGATAAACAAATATTGTTGATATACCCATAAACGACATTACTTTTCGGTCCACCTAATATATTATTTTAAGGAAAAAATTAATAAATTGTACATAACAATCAGTAAAAGACAATTTACTCTATTCTGATAAATATATGTAAACGTACGCGTTATTTTGGTTAATTAAATATAAATTTAAGAAAGTTAAAACTTCAAAAATTAGATTAATAAAAAAAAGAATACACCTTGTTGAATAATTTTTATTCGAAAAAAAAATGCATCTTTAATAATCTGTATCGTCGTTATTTCTATTGGATTGGTCGTCCCAGAAAAAATTAAATTTCAATAGATTCGAACATTCTCAAACATTGTAGATATTTCTATCTCGTTGAGCGAGAAACATGATTGAAATCTATGAAATCTATATCGTGATCTGAAAAATCATAGCCAACGGTAAAGCAAGCCGAAGCAAATTACGCTTGAATTTACGGTCCGGGCAATTATTTCGTCGAAAGAGACGGCTCGCGTTATTAATCGCACCAATCTCTCATCTCCTCGCTCAAGCTCGAGTGTTCTCAACTGACCTGGTATAAAAGAGAGTAAAAAAAAGAAAAAAAAAATAGGAATAAAAAGAAAGAAAGAGAGAGGGAAAGAGAGAGAAAGAGAGAAAGAGAGAGACGAGAAATTAACTTTTCATTCTCGATCGGTGAGATTTTTATGAAAATCTGCCCAACTATTTTACCTGTGCCAATTTAAAAATCCGTATATACATACGAAATATATATATACGAATATATATACAGTGTTGGACAAAAGTATTGGCATGGATTAAATTATTCTACAAGATCAATCGTAACCTACGTTTTAAAATATGTTTAATTTTTCTTTTTAAATAAGAGTCTACTTACATTAGATGTAAAATTTGATCACTTGTAATAAACCAGTGAAATTAAATTAAACGAGTACCACACAAAAAATATATAATATAATATATTTCATTGTTAAAGATAATTATTTCCATTTAAAATGTGATACTTCTTACATTTTACATAATTATTTTTTTATTATCATTCTCTACACCAGTTTAATTTCCATGTAACATAAGATCTTTATATACTTTAAATTAAAAATTAGAGATATACGTATATGTTTACTAAAGGTATTACATAAATAAAGAATAATAATATTTTGTACAAATTTAACTAATTACGTAAATGGAAAAATGAAATCTAGTGTTAATAATACTTTCGTTTGGTACTGTACATAGATCACCGTTCACATTTCTTTGCCAATCTTTCATCATCTTCGTATTACCTAAATGAAAGAAGACTGAACGAAAATTCGCGTTTTTTAAAGAAAAGAAATAAAGAAAAAAAAAAAGAAAACCTAGGAAAAGTAGAGGTTATTAACGAAATCAGTTTATTCGATCGTAATTCATTCCAACGAAAGATGAGAGAGAGAAAGAGATTAATCTTCAGGATTTATTTAATATCTATGAGAGAAGATATATAAAAGCTCGATCGATTTGAAGCATTGTTAAAATCTAACTAATAAGTTATCAAATCCATTTAAAATCCTTGAACGCGTAACGAGTGGAAGTTTTGACGGAACGTAGGTTCAAGAAAGCGATTAAAACTGAACGAAAGTAGATGAAGGGGAAGATCGTCGATTAATTTTCTATTTGTTTGGAATAATGAATTAAAAGGATAATAATAATAATAATAACGTTTATATAAGAAACTATGAATAAAAGAGAAAGAGAAAGAGAGTATCTACTATTCCGTTAGTACTCTTAATTATTTGTCTATTACAATCTACACAATCTCGATTCATCTTCCATCCTATATTCGTCCAGCCTCTTAGTTAGGTAGCTTGGAGAGCTCCTAGATGCGTGTAGTTGGTCATACGCAAATACGCCAGGTGTTCTATCTTGTATCTATCTTGCAGAGAGAGAGAGAATGTTATATACGTATAAGGGTAGGAAAGTGGTGAGAGGGTGTGGGGATGGGAGAGGAAGGGAATGTGAGGAAAAGGGGTTGGTTGGTGTACCATTGGAGGAGCATCGAGTAAACGTCCTTGCTTTCTATGATGATAGGGATGCTTGTGGTAGTGATAATAATGATAGTAGTTGTAGTAATAGTAGTAGTAGTAGTAGTACTGTAAAGCCGAGAAAGCGAGATTCCCGTCGTGCGAGTTCTTCGCGGCTGTTTACACGAGATAGGAAGGAATATCAGCGGACGTTAAGTGGAAAGCGCGATGCGTAGCGAGGAGGTACCTACCTACCACGTGATATTAATTTTCGAGAGCACGTCTAATCTCGCATAATGTGCATACGATTAAACAGTGGTATATAACCCTCTTCTATTTCTCTTACAGATAGATAGTACTATCATGAATATACGCACCCATTAGGAAACGCGTGGGACATACAAAGAGACGACGTAATTGTATCACAATTTTACCTTAATTGGATTTTTATTTTACCTTAGAAATATAGATCTGAGATTTTCTCTTATCGATATCTCTTTGATCGTCTATATAGTTTCTGTGATAAGACATTTGATTGTGAGTTCGTTATTATTTTATTTTATTTTATGGGATTATATCACAATTAATACAAAAATACAAAATACAATTATAAGAAGAGTCAAGATGTAATAATAGAGATTAAAGATTGTAACACGCATTGATGATAATTTCATATAGAGATTATTGTTTGAAAGATATATTAAGTTGTCTTATAAGTTTCTCTGCCTTTTTCTTAATGAACTTTTTATATATTTTATATTTTATATTATTTTACTAATATTAAATACTAAGTAGTATATAGTTATTATAAATAATTATGAACTCGATGTAATATGTAAAACAATTAGTTTGAATGCATAATTCTGTTCTTTATACTTAAAAGAACAACTAAATATTTATTAACAGATTTTTAAAAGCTTTTGTAAGCCTAGTATATACACAAATTATATATCATATATATCATTCAGAATTACATATATTATATAAGAAAACATATATAAGAAAATTGTGTAAGAATCATAGCACAGAATTATGGAAAATAATTCATTGCGTAACAACACGAACTACTAACATTGAGATTTTATTATAATAGCTATTAGTTTTAATTACTATTATCGTTATTATATTCCACTTAAATTCCTCAAAATATGTATTGTGGAATATATAAGAGTGGAAGTAGTGTTTATGGGACTTATTGTTAGGATGTTTACCCATTTTCCAGATTATTTTGTAGAGTATATAAATCATCATAATCTTTAACATTTAAATAAATATACCTTCCACTAGTTGTACTTTTTTAAACCTTTCATATTTATTATTATTATTATTTTTATTATTATTATCATCGTTATTATCGTAACTACAGTACACATCGTTGTTAAGGTTCTTGAACTTAGACCATATTCACATCATCACAAAAGTTCCCTTATCTCCGCTTACGCTTTTTAATGCAAGTTCTCCAATTCCTACAGACCCTTTTTCCAAACCTCCAACTAACTTTCTAAAACAAACCTCACCCCCTTTGTAGTGAGAGTTTTCTTTTCGTTAAAAATCTGGTCTACACGCTACTCCAAAAATCCACTCTCTTTGACTTAAAAAAAAAGAATGAAGTAAAACCTTAGCTTCAATTACCATTTACTTACTTACAATAAAAAGCACTTCATTTCAATACAAATTCTAGAATTTTTGTTCCATTCGGAGACGAATTTCATTGGGGAACCATTATTATATATATATTTATTTATTAAATATTATTTACAATTATAAATTATTTATAATATAAATATAATAATAATTATTTATTTTGCTAAAATGGTTATTTAATTTTATACAATAATTGTAATTTAATTGGTTATTATTATGTATAATAATAGTTATAAATATATATAATATATAGTTACATCTCCAAATTATTGGATTACACGTAAAACTTGTACGTTCAGAAATTCTCTGTCACATTGTGGAAACGATAACGAGGAAAATAAATATTCAGAAATTAGAAGAAGGAGGAGTAAGAGTAAGAGTTTGCCTGTCCTTTGTCGTCATAGTTGTAATCGAAGTCTTCGTCTCTGGTTGTCGTCGTAGTCGTCGTTCGTAGTCGTCCTCGTAGTCGTCCTCGTTGTTGTTGTCTGAAGGGTTTCACGGAAACGAAAGGAACTTCTCGTAATTTAACGTGTTCGCGGAATATCGACAGGCACTTCCACTCGAAGCTTTCGATGCTCTCGTAAAGTTTTCCACTCTTCCTCTCTCTCTCATTCTCTCTCATTCTCTTTCTCTCTCATTCTATTTCTCTCCCTCTCTCTCATTCTCGGTGCTGGCTGCCGGCTCGCGTCGCGGTTGACACAAATCCGAGCGGACGACAAGGCGGAAAGCTTTTTCAAATGTGCGTCGAATCGAGGCCGGGTTCGATGCCTCTGGGTTGCCATTAACGAGATCGCCTCGATTTCTCCTCGATCGCGATTCCTTTTTCCTTCCACCTTCCCTCAACCCTTCTTTTTCTCTTATTCTCTCCTTTTTTTCATTTTTTTATTTTTATTTTTGTCTCTTTATTCTTTGTAAAACGTCATCCCCGTCCTACTGTGACGGATAATACAAGCATAAAGCTTTTCATTCGTACGAAAAACTTTTCTCATTTCTTTCGATCGTTCCTCTTTCTCTCTTCCTCTCTCTTTCTCTCTCTCTCTTTTTATATTCTTCTTTATCGAAAGAAATTTTTAAACAAAAATTACATGTCGACTGTTTATTTTGAAAGTGGTGCAAGTTCATTTTATTTCGTTTCGAGAAAATTAAATGTTAGCAAATCTGACAATTAAAAAATATAGATTAATTATACGAAGTCTGGGAATGTTTGTACTAATTTATCAATATGTAATTTGATTATATACATTTCTTTTAAGCGAATTTTACTTAAATAATATATATTTCCAGGCTGCAAATAGACTTACAGCACTTTCATAATTAGTCAATTGTAAATATCATTTAATTTCAATTTTGAAATAACAAATATCACTTAAAATATATTTCATATTAATCCAATTTTGTTTATAGAATAATAACAAGAAATAAAATAGAATTAGTATTTTTTATTTTGAACGTTAATTATATTTATATGTTGTTAAACTTAACACAAGATATTGGTATTATTAATTATTTATGCTCTTCACGTAGCAGTGTGTACGTCTATTCATTAACCGAACTCAAGTTATTTTCCTTACATTTTTCTAAGTACAAATTAAACATTTTTCTTACGTTTAATTCAGAATTCAAGAACATCTGTTCTGGATTTTGGGATCGAGTATAATGACTTTCAAATGCCGGAAAACTTTTTACATGTTCTATCACTGTATTTGTCATTAGTTCATTAGTTCTTTTGCAACAGCTATCCATTTGTCCACGCATGTCTTTCGGAATATTATCATACGCTTTTAAGACACGATCAATTCGTTCAGTAGATATGTTGAAAGTATTCATGAAAAACTTCTTACATACTAAAATGTTTCCACGAGAAGTGGCCAGGTGAAATTGATAAGCATAAGCCCTCAAAGTGCCCGAATAATTTTTTGGTCTTCTTCTATTTGCAGTTTTACGTTGAACATTACACTGAAGAAATATGTTTTGGTTATTTAAATCACCTATATTCCAGAATTGAACAAAAATTGCTCTACGTTATGATTCGTTAACACGTTCTATGCATTTCTTCGAACTGTTACAGTTTTTGGATTCAAGTTTTTTTTACTTGAATGAATTTTCCTTTTTTTTGTATAATACTCTTGTCCGGTATTTCTCTTAATTTTGTTTATACGTTGCAAGCGTCAACTCGTGAATTTTTCTTCAAATTCGTTTGAAAATGTCATGGATGACTTGATGTTAGTAGTTGGTAGTTGGGTAGATAAGTAAACATGTATGTATTTTATGTATGTATGTATGTACAAGTAGGAGAAAGTATATAGATAGATATAATATAAAAAGTTTCTTAAAAGCGAAGCTTTTTGAAAGGATTCAATGGGCAGAGAAATGATGCGTCGGTGTATAATAAAAGGGAACGTTGAATTCGTGTCTTCCCTTTGCAGCTTTTCTGATAAAGCTCAGGGCACACAGAGTTATGGTGCGTGTCCATATTTTCTCTCTCTTTTTTCTCTTCTATATTTTTGAAATATATATATATATATTTGTATGTATATGCATTTATATATATATTTTCTTTGTAAACCGGATACCTTTTTTCTCCTAGATTCAACTAGATTCAACATAGAAACGCATATTTTTATGTTTCCTTTGGAACGTTCACGACAACAGGATGAAAACGAGGCGCCATTCCACACGAAACGTCACGAAAAATATTCTTGGTCGGTGCCACGAAAGATATTCGCTTGACAATTTTAAGCAGAGAAATACATTTTTGTGTAATTCAATTAAGTTTGTTGGATATGAGAGAATGTTGAACGATGGAACAAAAAAAGAGAATGAGATAGATATATAAAATAGTAAGAGAGAGAGAGAGAGAGAGAGATAGAAGGTATTATACGATAAGTAAGTATGCTACTCGTCTTTTTCGTAAAACACTTGTACTAAAATCCATCCACTTAGTTTCATTTGAAGTACCTGTTCTAGCTTAACCAAATTTCTAGAATTGGATTACGAGTGATCTCTGCATTTAAAAGGTTATAACATCATTAGAATTAAAAATGTTTTTTTTTTCTCTCTCTGATATGTAACTAAAATATTATCTATAAAAAAGAAAAAAAAGTATACATAATATTATTAATGCGTTTAATAAAAATTTTCATTTATATCAATCGTGTATATATATTCATCGTTATATTTTTGACAATTATCTAAAATCAATATTAGAAAGTAATATAATTAAAATAACAAATATCTTATTGTAAGAATATTTATAACAAAAAATATAATATATAATATTATTAACACTTTAGATAAATTGCAATTTACTATTAATTGTAAATCTTCAATTGATCCTCTCAACGATTATCCAAAAGACAAATTATTATAATATTTCATAATCAGAACTTACAAAAGTCACGTTTTTGTATATATTTTTTTAAAACAACAAATATTTTACATATATTTTATTAATCGTATAATAAATTTCAAGTTACGATTTAATCGTATATATCTTCCATCATTCTCGTGATGTTTTCAACGATTATTCAAACACAATTAAAAAGTTACGTCGAACGTGAAATCGTTCTTTCTCTCTTCCCTTTCCTCTCCCTTTCTTTCCCCCTTTCTCTTCCTCTTCTCTCTCTTTCTTTCCCTTTTATATATTCCACATTTTGTTCACGTTGATATGCATATAAATTACGTTGGAATCGTTTAGCGAAGATCGAAAGGAAAAAATAAAGAAAACGAATGGAAGAAAGAAAGAAAAGGAACCTCGTGAAAATACAGTTTCCTTTCTCGTTTCGTTCATTTTTATTTTCCATCCTTTTTCCATATCAAGGACTTATCCGTTGCATTAAATCCTCTATTCGATCTCAACTTATTCTTCCTTCGTATTTCATTAACATACGAACCAATAATGTTCTTTCTATTTCCCTATTTTAGATGATCATTTTAACACGTTCCTCGCCTCGTATGCTTTTCTTTTTGAAATTAATAGGACTTTTAGTTGGATTTTTAAAAACAATTTAATTGAATGATAAGCTCTGAAATATAAATATAGGGTATACAATATAAAAATATTATAAATATACACATTAATAGTATACTTTTTATTAATTTAAATTTAGGATAACATATTAAATTATACTATGTCGCATGGTGTTCGTTAAAACACTGAAACGGGATCCTAGGTAGTCCTGTAGTCGAAAAGCTTATCACATTTCCCCATATCGAAACAAAACACTTTATTTTTGACAATAAATCGAAGATAATAATACTCGAAATAATTGCATTGTTGATATTCTTTCTTAACGTGTTGCTTACATTTCCCCTTAATTAAACAAACAGAAATGTATTATATTTTATACGTATATTTATTGTATATTCCTCTTTTTATATTACAAAAATAAATATATATTCTATACTTTGTAATCACCGAAAGATTCGATAAAATTAGATAACCGATAACGCATGTGCATATTAGAATTGTATCGTTGGTCGAATCGCAGTTGGATATTGCTTTTCAAATATCATGTCACTTCAAAAATATTAGAACCTTGAATAAGTTCTCATCGTTTCTTAAAAAATACCATTAACAGTACTCCGTGCATGGAATTTTCGAATGGTAATGCATCGGCAAGGAAATACCAAATGTAACTTTCAATTTCAATGTATGGGTGCTTCGCTATAGTGTCAACCACGTGTTTGTCTATTTTTGTGGATTTTTATTGCATTACTTTATTCAAAATAAATCTCTGCAGCTGAAGTACACAGAATTCTTGTTTAGAGACTTGCTGCAACAATGTTCTGTCGGATACAACATGCAAAGACTAGTTTCGATGCTTGAAAAATAATGATTTTGAGAACTCGAGGATAAGGAACATTCTAGCTCACCGACAAAGTTTCAAGACGAATAATTAGAACCCTTATATTGAACCTTACACCTTAACCTTGAACCTTATCTTTCCTTATACTTTAAATAAAGCTTTTATTTTATGAAAAATAATGGCGAGAACTTATTCAAGGTTCTAATAAATATGAAAAAAATTGAGCTACGAAAGATGAATCAGAAAAAGAAGAAGAAGGAAGGAAGAATAAAAATATCCTATGAAAAGCACAAAGACAAAATGATCAAAGTAAGCACTGTGTGCAAGAGAATCTATAAATGCAGGATGGTAAACCAAGTAGGGGTACTTTGTACGCGGCGATCTAATTACTGTGCTTTCAGTCATTTCGACGTTAATGGCGGAGAAGTATAGTAGAACGCGTTTGCTTTTAAACATTGCCAGACGTTGACGAATCAAAAGGGAAAAGAGAACGTAAAATACTTTTCAGTAGTATTCCTATGTACGTACGGGGTGGGTCATTTCAATCTGACACGATGATAAATTTTTCTTTTTTTTTTTTCTTTTCTTTCTTTCTTTCTTTCTCTCATTTTTGCTCCTATGAAGAAAATTTCATGAGACATTTTAGCTTTTTTTTTTTTTTAATATGTGTGTGTTTCTTTTTTTTTAATAAACAAGCTACGTATAGCGGTGAGATGCATAATCTTTTTATCCCTTTACAATTTTCTATAAAAACGTATTACCCTTGGTACGTTGAAAACGTATTTTATTTAAAAGAGATATTTTTATTTAAATATATTGCTATAAAAAATATTTTTTCACAGTATCTGTATACGTTTATATATATTATTATTATTATTATTATTATTATTATTATTGTTATTATATTTTAGTAGATTTAACATGTACACGATTTTTTTAATGATTAATAAGTTTATCATTTATAAAATGATATTAGATTAAAATGTCTCACCCTGTATGTATATATATGTACATGTATACATATATACTTATATACCATATATACCTTTTTTCATCCTGTCGTCAGTGATGTTTTTCCTGGTGAAACATCGAAGAGGAAACGATGAAAGCCGTTTTTCCCTCCTTTCTGTATTTCACTCTCTTCTTCTTCTTCTTCTTCTTCTTCTTCTTCATTTTCTTCATATTTTTTTCATTGACAGGAAAAAATATATAAAAGAGATCGAGGATCTTACATAGAATATACCTTTTTTTTCTGTTTAATGTATTCTCTATGAGAAAAGATTTTTTAATTGGGGGAGTCAAAAGTTACGTAAACATTTATCGACCATTAAAATATTCTATTTTAATGGTATTACGGGTATCCAATTATACGTGTGATTGGTATTTCGCTAATAAAATTATTACCTTGGAAAATAATTTTCACACCTAATAGGATTATTGAAATAAGTAAATAACAAGTTATTCGACAAATGAATGAATCGTTAAAACCAAATAAGAAGAAATAAAATATATATTCGAGTAGAGATAAATTATGACTTACTTATTCTTCTTTTTATTTTTAAATAAAATACAAATCTTCAAATATATACTAAATTTGCTGAATTTTAGATCGAATCAAAAGATCGGATACAGTTCCTTTGCGTAACTCGATATTCCAATTAACTTTTATGAAAGAATTCTTTGTAATATCGTATACCAATCTTCTCATTTATTTCTTATCTATTTTATTTTTTCTATACTTGAGAGAACAATCTATAGATAGATAGATAGATAATGGGAATGCAATTATTAGTTCGGAACTGACACGACATTATGGTCGTAATCATCGAATCAACGTACGAAATGAACCAATCACAAAGAATTTTTTTTCTCATCGTTTTATTTTTATTATAATTCTTCTTTCCCTCTTTCTATCTTTTGTACTTAAATATTTCCGTACGAATTACTATCTCTCTCTCTTTCTCTCTCTCTCTCTCTCTCTCTCTCTTGGGGCTTGGAAATTTCGAAGGATATCGGAACGCGCTGATCACGTAAAAGCTGTCGCGTTCTCATGGAAAGCTTACGTATTCACGGATACGTTCTTGCAGCATCAGCTTATTTGACCGTCTCCTTCTATGGTATATGTATGTAGCTAGTTCGACGGTTCCTTTCAATGCCGCGGTGTTATTAACTTTTCCTATGTATGCATTTATATATGCACTGTGTATAAGTATATATATATAACGACTAAAGTAATAACGATCGAGAGTTACAGACGTTCCAAAAGAACAGTGTGTACAATCTGAATTTGATAAAGACAGATATTTATATTTTTATGACATCCAGCTACGATTTTCCATACTATTTGATGACTTAAAGTCATCATAACTTAAAGTGACACTATTTTCAGTGGTTTATATAAATATTTAATAAGACAATATTTACTATAATAGTTTATATAAAAGGCATATCAAGCAAATTTCAGTAGTCTATGTAAAAAACCAGTAAGACAGGTACAACTTATTTTCAATAAATGAAATAAATCATTGATGGAACTATCGCTCGTGATAGAGAATAAAGATTAATAAAATTTATAAAATATAAAATAATAATAATTCGGTAATAATTATTAGACTTCTTCCATGAATCACTTATGCGACTAAACACTGTTTCCCGTTGTGCGATAAAGTATCTGCATAACGAATTTCGATATGAAGTAAATGTATGACGATAGATTAGAGTGAATACTATGAATTGATTATATTAAGAAAGAGATAAAGAAATTCTTCAAGTGATAACGAAAATTAAGCAATCCACGAGACAAGTGAGTCGCTAAGATGGAATAGGAGAGAATAGAATATTAACCCTTTGAGCTCTAAGGACGCATATATGCGTCTGTTGATGTTTTCGATAATCTACTCAGAAGTATTGCAGTTACTTTAAAAAAACAAAAGAGTGCAGTCTAGCTAAAAAGTATTCCGTTCACATCGATCGTCAGCGTTAACCGCATGCCGTCCGTATGGACCGCATAGGCTGCAAGTCGTTAAAGCTCAAAGAGTTAAATGTCTTCTTCTTCTGACTAGGAATTTTTCCAGTTTATCTGAAGCCTCTGTTATTCAGTTTCTATTGTTATTGACTAAATGTAGCCTTTCTATCTTTTCGACGATCTTGCGATTGGGCTTCTGCTGTAAGGCTTATTGTCTTTACAAATGTTGACCAATCGGTTTGGATTTATTCGGTCTACAATTGCTCGTTCCAGTCATTTTTTAACAACAATAAAACTACTGATTTTTTAACGAAACGTTTTAAAAGGTAATGTTTCATTGTTACTGTTAAGTATATGACCTATTATAAATTTACGAGTGTATTTATCTAATATGCATATGCATCAAGATTAATTATAAGGTATGCAACAAAATCGACATTTAAATTATTCTTAGATCTGATGTTACATATGTATATGATTGATCGATACAATCAATTTGGAATTTTACATAATTAATTCAATTATTGTTTATATTATATCTGCATAAAATAGATTTAATCGTATAAAGTTTAAAAGAATCATTTGATAAAACATACACTTGCTACATTTAAAAAAACAGTTGATACAAATAGAAAAAGCGAAAGAGAGAGAGAGAGAGAGAGAGTGGAAGAAAACTTTCAGAATAACCAATCAGATTTAACCTTTAACCAGACGACTATCGATAGATGTTTTAAACCCACGATAGAAACTAAATACTTACACATGTATAAAAATATATATGTATATGTATATATCGACTTATATATGTTCCCCCGAGCTGCATTTTACTCGACCGAGTTTATTTAATCCGAGAAAAGAATTTTTCGAGTAAAAAAGTTTGCCGATCCGAGTTCACGATAATGTTTCGAATTTGTGTTTTTATTAACTATTTCTTTTTTTTTTTTCTAGATAAAACATGAAATAAAATATATGTTAGATGCATATGTAATAATATTTGAACTGTTTATTTTGAAAGTATCCTAACTCCCA
This sequence comes from Mischocyttarus mexicanus, assembly GCA_023678845.1. Classification (NCBI taxonomy): domain Eukaryota; kingdom Metazoa; phylum Arthropoda; class Insecta; order Hymenoptera; family Vespidae; genus Mischocyttarus; species Mischocyttarus mexicanus. The sequence continues at coordinate 14,289 of JACGTP010000053.1, read as the reverse complement.
TTCTTCGTAAAAAAATGCACATTATTCGGTTACTAAAATAAAAAATAAAATAATTCAATTAAAATAATTGTCATTATTTGAAAATACGTATTAGGTCTACCGGAAAGTTCTGTCCATTTTTCACAAGTGTACAAGTGTTTATTTAGCTGTAAGAAAAACATGTATTTTATTTTATTCTAAACTCGGACAGAACTTATCCAGTAGACCTAACATATATTTTTAATTGCATTCAAACGCAAACCCTTAAATTTATTTCAATTTAAGTATAAATGGACTTAGGCTACTTTGTAAATAAACTGCTCATTTAGAATAAATAAAAATGAGATTCTCTTTCTCTCCCTGTTACATATACACCTGTAATATCATCTTTATCTTACACACACGACGCGTGGCGTTGTTCTGTCGTCATGGTAACGCACTGACAAGGAAGCTACTGTGAGTCACTGGTACATGGTGTGAGTGCGCGCGCTGATCTCACCCCTTCTATTCTACCAACCAACCCCCACCCACTCCTACTCCCACTCTCACTCCCACTCTCACCCCCTAGAGAAAGCTAACGCTCGTAACGTGCTCGACAGGTCGGTGTCAGTCAGTGCACGCGCGGACGACGAAGTGCATCGGTATACTTCTTAAATTTTTGTCCGGTATCGTTTCATTTCGAACTATACTACTTGCTATCTATCTATCTATCTATTTATCTATTAATCTATTTATTATATTAATTTATTTTACTTCCACGGTTACGGTCAGTGATCATCTCTGGTGGTTACTGGTTTTTTTTCGAACGAAAATAAATTTTCGAGAACAGATGATCGAGAGTTCATCGTTGTCATCGTAATCATCATCATCATTGTCACATCGTAGTTGGTTGTCATCGTAATTGTCATTTTCAAAATTGGACAATCACAAGCTGAGAAACTTTCTTCATTCGCGAGGATAATAAGAAGAATGGAACGATTACGTTGTTGTTAAAATATTACACGTGTGAGGTATGCATTTATTTAAAAATATTACTGATTTTTCTTATTTAAATATACAACTTTCCAACATATTTATCATACATACTTTCAAATAAGATTTGATCGTAACATCGTTATTTACTTTTCTCGATCATAGAGGAATTTTTGTTTGTCGGTTTATTTACCGTTTTATTTGCGTCTCCTGTAGATGTGGTTTCAAGGTAATACCACAGTAAAGAGATATATATTCGTGATATTTTTCTACTAGCTTTAAGCGTATACACCGTTTCACGGTCATAAGCTAGGCGAATCGATCTTAAGATTATGTAGAATATATTTTACCTTGATAGGTATTATCTATGAAGATAAAAAAAAAAAAAGGTTACGTCAAAATATTCGTTGCATTAAAAAGTTTATTATTAGTTTGACGTTTTAATATTTTTTTCCAAATTAATCGATTTATCGATGTTATTTTTTTGTTATTCAACGAGTTACAACACAAGTAGACATAAAGTTTTATCGAAGTATAATCATTTTTTATAAATTATCCTCGATAGGTGATAAATTATTGACTGACATCATTTAAGAAAAGTTAAAGCGTTATACTTTTCAAGGTATACTTTTCATAAGGAATGAAATTGTAACTTGTATTAATCATTTATTATCGATTAGTAATATATGTAATTACCGTTAATTATGAAACATTACAAATAATTTATTGATTAATATAATTTAATATTCAATATATATAAAGTTGAAGTATAATTAGATTATTCTTTTTCATATAATACAAAATTCATCGTTTTTACAAATTTCGATTAGAAACCGATTAACGAAACGCATTCACTTAACCGTTTTTCCTATCGAATAAACTAATCAATTGGTATATCGAGAGTTGTTGTTAGCCAAACACATAACTATCGCGGTTCACGTAATTGCTGTTACTCGGTTTTCATTTTCTATCCAGGTTTCCGGCCATTTCAACATTCGATGCGTAACCAATTATGCTGTTGGAATAGATCGATAGCTCGTATCTAGCACGTGTAGAGATAGAAAACAGAAAGAGTGATAAAGAGGAAAGAAGAGAGGAGAGTAGAGTAGAGTAGAAGGAGGAAGAGGAGTGGAATGGTTTAGTAAAGAGAGAGGAGAGGAGAGGAGAGGAGAGGAGAGGAAGTGTTGTGGTTTTACGCGTGGTAACACAACATCGTATCAAATTATTCGTCGTTTATCTTATGTAGCCCCAAGAAATACCCTGAAACGTGTTCGTGGAATTCAAGATGAGTATAGAGGTAGGGGTTAAGGGGGGTGTGTTGAGTATGTAAGCAAAGAAGAAAAGAAAACATGGTAGTTTTTGTAATAACCAGGTGCAAAACTAGCTTTTTCACGATCGATACAAATATCGAAGGGAATATGATGATCGCAAAAAACGTTAATATCATTTCTCTAAAATAAATAAACACGTATGTATAGGTACACGCATAACTAACATACATTATATTATGCAGTAGAAAAAGAAGAAGGAGAAGAAAAGTAGGAGAAGGAGGAGGATGAGAAGTAAGTGAAGGATAAAGAAGAAGAACCATGTTAGAAACGGATGAAAAGGTTTATCGATAATTCATTCTGTAGTTTACACTCGAACACTCGAATTGATTCGTAGAATTGATTTCGACTTCCTCTATGATGAAGCAGTACTTCGAATTAGTTCCCCCGGTGCTTTCGTATAATTTACGAGCGTTGAAATATCGTGCAACTCCATTTCGGCGAACGTAATCGTTTGCCGAAGGAGGAAGGGTCGGGGTGCTCGGTCTTTGCTATTTTATTTGAAATCCCGTAGGGATGAATATTTGCGAGAGATTTTCCTAAAACGTTTTTGCACTTCTCCCTTGCTCCGTTTTCTCCTTCTCTTCCTTCTTCTTCTTCTTCTTCGTTCCTTCTTCTCTTCCTATATTCCTTCTACTCTTACTCTTATGGTACTGGTACGAGGAGAAGGGAATACGTAATACGTTTCTTGCGAGTACCTACTTCCGGCCGGAATCGAATTTTCTCTTCTCTCTCTTCTACTTGCTACTTTATCAACGTATATGTGTGTATATTAAATTATTATGTCCTCGACTCTTGTATATAATTTCTAAACGGATTTTCCTCTCGAAAAGAAGATACGTACACACGAGTGTGGGATATTTTTCTAGAAATTATTATCGACATTTTTAATATCTCCCAAAAATGATATCTGGGGATTGGTGGAACAAAACAAAAAAAAAGAAGATCGAATTTTTCACCACAATTCAAATGGAAAATCTAGAAATTTTTTTAATTCTGACAAAGAGTTCTTGTTTTTATTTTATTTTTATTCTTTAGAAATTATATTATTTTCCACCAAAAGATTCAAACGTGTGTACGAGTTATCGAACACATTTTTTTTTTTCTATATTTTTTATAAATCAATTTATACATTTCAATAGGTGTTACATACACGTGAAATTATTTTGTACTTTCACGTGTAGGAAATAATTGGAACAGATTTTTCATTAGTAAAAATATCTGTACTCTTTTTTTTTTATTTATTTCACTTGTTAGAAGAAAAGAATTTTCTTAAATGATTTTTATTCGATTATTTATTTATTTATTTTTTCGAATACGTTTATGTATGTGTAACAAGTGTATACATTTATTATATACATGCACATTTCAATTTTTTTTTTTATAAAGTGAAAGGAAATGAGAACGAAGAAATATTTTTTGCGAATAAATATTGACAGGTCGGTACAAATATTTTTCTCCTATATCTACCCCTCCCCTCCCCCCTCCTTTCCTTCTCTCACACATACACATACATATACACACACACATGTATATTTTAGTCAGTTGATACTTATGCAATTCCATGTGGTGTTTGACGGTAGAAGATTTACTTAAAAAGGCAAACGTTCAAAGGAGTTTGAACGTATCTTTGCATAGCAATACTAAATGTATATAAGCGTATATAAACGGTTTCACGTTGATCGATCATCTTTCAAATTGTCTGTAATTCTCTTGAAATACTATAATCGTTACCTAATATATTTGACTAGTTTTAAAATCGATGAAAATTCTCGAACCGTACGAAAAGTGATTTATTTTGATTTCGAATATAAAAACGAGTTAAAATAGAAAGCAGAAAAACTTTAGAAGAAATTAATTAATCGTATATACAATTTTTTTAATGGTTTTATTATTAATTTTTTTTGTTAATTGGAATGAGAAAAAAAAAATGATTGTTTCATATTCTCTGGTTTTTAGAAGAGAAATACGACTTTTTTTGTTGGTCTCGTTACACGTAGGAAAGTTTAAAATACAGGATGTTTCAATATTCGTTCTGTTGAGAAAATATCAAAAAGAAATCAATATTTAGCTTAAAAATTACAACATTTTGTTTTCCATTTCGAGGTATGAATCTCCAGTTGCAATGTTGTTTAAAAAATAAAAAAAAAAAAAAGAGAAAAAAAATGTTTAGCTCGCGTTGGCCCGTAGTTTCGAATAACTGGAAAGAGAGAAAAAATTTCGAACTTTTTTGGTTCTCTATTCGGTAAAATAACTTTTGGGATATCCTGTATTCGCGTACTGTATGAACAATTTTCGTGAATTGAAATGGATTCGCATCAATAAACAAATTTTTTCTTTTTTGGAAATAATTGTTATAACGAAATATATTTATATATATATGTTAGGTGTACAAATAAGTTCTCGCCGTTCTTATTAAAAAATTAGGCATTTAATGACTTTAACCGATATAAAATTGCTTGCTGAGTTACTCTTAATGTAAGTGCAAGTTTTTCTTGCGTTTAACACGAATCTTCAACCAATAATACTTTCAATTCCGCATATTCATACACTTTCGGTCTTCCGTTACGTACTTTGTCTTCAACGTCAAAGTTACCGTTCTTGAACTTCAAAATCCATCTATAACAATATCTTTCACTTAAGAAAACCTCGACATATGCTTTTACAAGCAATCGATGCGCATTAGCTGCAAATTTCTTCAAATTACAAAATTTCATCAAAAGTTCCCGCAAATGACGCTTATTTGTCTCCAAACTCGACATTTTCGAACGAAACAAAATATCTGATACTGATACAAAATCATTAATATATCAAGATTATGTTGTCGAGAGATATCAAACCCTACGATATGACGTTTTACATGAGACAATTTTAACCATAAGTTAAATATAAAGCCATATTTTGTTAGACGGCGGAAACTTATTTGTACACCCAATATATATATAAAACGAATATTATAAAAGTTAATTACTTGTGTAAAATTTCGTAATATTTGTGTATATGGATAAAAAGATCAAGGGTATCAAGATGGAAGAAAAGTTTGATAAGTGTAGTTAGCAAAGTATGTATGTGTGTGTGTGTGTGTGTGTGTGTATATACGTCATTTTAGGAAGACAAGTATTATTTAGGTTTGTCGGATTAACAAGTAATTCTGAGTTTAGCTTTAGTTGTCTATATCTGAGCACGTCGTGTGTTTAAAACCTCTCTACACAACTGCTGTTATATATAAATGTATTCATATATATATGTATATATATATATATGTATATATACATATACGGATGGGGTGAATTATTAAACTTCATCCAAGATTTCTCGCTTGTTTCAACGTGTAAATTCATTCCTTACGAATCACCCAGGGAATATTTAATAGGATATTACAACGGGGTAGTCTTTTGCACAGAAAATTTGCAATTTGCCCCAAAGGAATTTTCTTTGTAAGGTTTACACCCATTAGAAATCGAAAAATATTTATAAAAAAACGAGGAAGATAGAATTGAGAAAGAAAATAGTAATAGTATTCTTTATTTCATAAACGATATATTTCTTTCGTATTTATCATCAATTTGATATTTGTATTTATATTCAAGAGATATTAAAAGTAGTTGTTATTTAATCCATATAGAGATAAATTGATATCAAATTTATTATTTAAATATTGATATTCATTATAAATTATACGTGCATTAAAGATTTACACATATATAAATATAATTACTTTTAAATTATTAATATTTGGTATAAAAATTTTTAAATTTATTTTCAAATACATAATTTTTATTTTTTTAATATATTTTAAATTTTATTTCAATTTAGAAGCTTGAAGTAAATACAATATTACATTTGTCAGATATTTGTCAGATATTTTCACGTAATATAGATTTATTAATATAAATAATTAAAAATATTTATAATAATTATTAATTTTTCTATTTTTCTTAATTATTTATATTTCAAATAAATATTTGTGCTTATATATACGTATTTCTTTTTTTTTTATATAAGAAATATCTTACAATAAATTTTCTTACATTAGTCTTAGAAAACGTGGAGGAATCATAGTAAAGAAGAAAAAGCACTTTTGGCTGTCTTATCTGTGACGACGGTTTAAAATAGCGAAATATTTTCGTAGAGCAGACATAAATCGTATGTTTCTAATGGGTTGCACACGACGAACGTTGAAACGTATATTCGATCGGTGATCCAAGCTAGGGAACTGGTATAGTTGGAAGGGTATACCATTCGAGCAGCAGATAGTAGAAAAGCTTTAAGCTTGAAACTGGCTATGAGCCAATTTTGCGTCAATGGTAGTTCGTACACGTTTCCGTAGAAATAGAAAAAAAAACGCAAAAAAAATTACCCCCCCAAAAAAAAGAAAAGAAAAGAAAAGAGAAAAAAGAAAAAAGATACAATAAAAAGGAATAATAAAAAAAGGAAACGTAGCTCGTGAATAACCCCCCATTGGGGTGTGTAATCAGTACGTGCAAATGTCCCACGGCAGTTTAATACACCGATATGAGAACTATCTTTCTCTCTTTCTCTTTTTCTCTGTTTTATTTTTCTTTTCTTTTTGTTTTTTATTCCCCACCCCTTCCCTCCCCATCCCAACCCCGTACCCCATCCCGCCAGGAAAATTCAGTATTTCTCTTACGATTTGCCAAGCCAATTTCGAGTAATTTATTTTCTTGTTTTGTTTTTATAGCTATTCGTATACATCCCATTTTCACGTTATATCATTGATATAATTAGGATAAATACGTACGATTACGTATTTCAAATTTTTCAATCTATATTTTGTATACGAATGAGATTCGTTAGCATTAGAAATAATAATTTGGGAATATCTTTAATAAATTATTAGGGTATTTATAATTGGATGAGATTTATATATGAACACATAATGCATATTAATATTTTATTAATAGTACCGATGAAAAATATAAATATAAGCCTTCCAGGCATTTATTAATAAATTTATTAATCATTTTATCGTATTCGTGTTTTAGAAATAGCAAAGAAGAAAAATATTGTGAAATATTTTTTTTTTTAAATTAATATATGGATTGTTTATTTTGAAAGTGATGCAAGTTCATTTTCTTTAAAGAAAAAATAGAAGTTAATTATACGAAGTCTGGGAATGTTTGTACTAATTTATCAATATGTAATTTGATGATAAACATTTCTTTTAAGCGAATTTTACTTAAATAATATTTATTTCCAGGCTGCAAATAGACTTACAGCACTTTCATAATTAGTCAATTGTAAATATCATTTAATTTCAATTTTGAAATAACAAATATCACTTAAAATATATTTCATATTAATCCAATTTTGTTTATAAAATAATAACAAGAAGTAAAATAGAATTAGTATTTTTTATTTTGAACGTTAATTATATTTATATGTTGTTAATCTTAACACAAGATATTGGTATTATTAATTATTTATGCTCTTCACGTGACAGTGTGTACGTCCATTCATTAACCGAACTCAAGTTATTTTCCTTACATTTTTCTAAGTACAAATTAAACATTTTTCTTATGTTTAATTCAGAATTCAAGAACATCTGTTCTAGATTTTGGGATCGAGTATAATGACTTTCAAATGCCGGATAACTTTTTACGTGTTCTATCACTGTATTTGTCATTAGTTCATTAGTTCTTTTGCAACAGCCATCCATTTGTCCACGCATGTCTTTCGGAATATTATCATACGCTTTTAAGACATGATCAATTCGTCCAGTAGATATGTTGAAAGTATTTATGAAAAACTTCTTACATACTAAAATGTTTCTGCGAGAAGTGGCCAGGTGAAATTGATAAGCAGAAGCCGTCAAAGTGCCCAAATGATTTTTTGGTCTTCTTCTATTTGCAGTTTTACGTTGAACATTACACTGGAGAAATATGTTGTGCTTATTAAAATCACCTATATTCCAGAATTGAATAAAAATTGCTCTACGTTATGATTCATTAACACGTTCTATGAATTTCTTCGAACAGTTTGGAATGAATTTTCCTTTTTTTTTGTATAGTAATCTTGTCCGACATTTCGCTTAATTTTGTTTATTCGTTGCGTATATTTTTCTTTATTTTTTCTCGCAGATTCCAAGTTTTCACTAACAAAATCTTCATCTGATGAAGATTCTATTTCAACAATTCTACTTCTCTTTTTACGTTTCATTAATTTGTTTTTTTTTGTTAATTATGAAGCCCACCACCTGTCTATGGAAATTGGACTTACACCAATTTCAAAATAAACGGGTTATATCATAAATTTTTTTCGACACATATAAAAATTTCTTTCTATTTAATTATCTATTTAATTATCTTGAAAAAGAAAATAGATAATTTTCCTTTCTTTTTTCTTTTCTTTCTATAAGAGTTAAAAGACAAAGTCAGGATATTATAGGTCCTTACTCGGCGTTAAAATCCAGATTCTAGCTCTTCTTTCCCTACAATTAGCCGTCACTAGGTACCGATGGGGTTTCGCGAGAATCCCCTTAAGACAGGGAAGATTTCACTGCGCGTAACCACCAAGTACCTGAGCTTAACTCTTGAAACATAATTAAAGTACCTTCAAGTTTTACCATTTTACCTTAATTCCAGCTTTTATCGAGAGACTATGGTTTATTCGAAAGACCCACAAGTATTTTTAAATAACATTTCGACGAATACGTTTTTTTTTTTTTAATATTTGGAAAATTAATAACTACCTCGAAATTATTGTATTTTTTTTTTTGCCTTTTTTTTTTCCTTTGGTTTCTTTGGTTTCGTTTATGGTTTTTGTAGAATACGGTTTTCCAACTCGTCCGTGTATATTACCGTTCTTTTATTTATTATTTTTTTTTTTCAAAATGTTTTTCCTTTTTTTCCTTTGGCGATGCAAATATTAATTCTATCGTTTAATTTTTCAACATACGAACGATGATCGTCGTTCTGTTCTCCGTTGAAAATACAGAATGTATATCCTTTTCGGTTCGGTGCAAATTTTTCTCTAATGTTTCAAAAACGTTTCGAATATCGTTTCTACCAACGTGTTCAATATGTATACATTCAATATACATATGTATATGTAGATTTTATATGTATTTTATGATGTAAAAACATTTCTCGCAATTCTATCATCGGTAAATTGCTTTCGTTTAATACCAAAAGTAACAAAATTCCTATATGTCAATGCCTTTTTTATTTTTTTTATCTTTCTTCGAACTAATCCTCACATTTATTTACAAAATATTATGCAATTTTATTATATGTTTATTAATACAATTATTTAAATAATGTGTGTCATATATTGTTACGATATGTGAATAAACAATAATTTACTAATTATACAATTATTCAGTAAATATTTTTTTATGACTAAATTAACATTGAGATACGAGTGACATTTCTGAAACGAATTATGTTTGCAAAACTAGTTTCAAACGTATTTTATAATTTTTGTGTTATATTTACTTTTATTTTACAATATTTTTTTTAATTAGCATACCTTTTTTTTGGTATATACATGTATGTCAAGAAATGTATATATAGGATCTTTAAAAATATTAACTATAGTATAAAGTAAACTGTTACTTTTACGTTTACTTTTAAGTTAAAAAAAGAAATCCATTATTTATACGTTTATTTCAAGTATAAAATGATGGATTAGCTTTTACTACAATTAATATTAGGAAATATGTGTTGTTTTGGTACAGTTGAATAAGAACACAAAAATTTATAATATAATCAATAGTAATGGGATAGAATAGATTAATTTAAGTCATTAACTTTCGATCATTTTTTAAGATGGTCAAATAATTTTGTGACCAATAGTGAGTGTATATACCTGCATACATTAAATTGAAATTCTCTTCTTTCTCTCTTCTGCTTCTTCTTCTTCTTCTACGTTACACATATACATATATACATTCGTGTGTATAGATATACAAATTTAAATATAAATGAGACTTGTTAGGTTGTTTTCAGTACGGTTGGATAAGAGAAAAAAAGAATTCATAATATAATCATAAGACATTGGATAGGATAGATTAATTTAAGTTATCAACTTTCGATCACTTTTATAATATAATCAAATAATTTTGTGGCCGATAATGTATTGAACTTGCAATGAACTTGCATACATCAAATTAAAATTGTTTTTTTCTATGTTGCACATAACATATACATTTATATAAATATATATATACAGATATACAAATTTAAATATAAATTAGACTTGTTGGGGGTTTAATCTAGGTCCTCGATAATTCTTAATCTAACCTTTAACTTCAGTATCCGCGATTGTTGTCTCTCGTTATCCTAGGGGATCACGGAGATTTTCCAAATTCTCTGTCGTCTTTTAAGGCTGTAGATACTCGAGAAAAGGGACAGCTAGAGAAAGGAAGAGAGAGAGAGAGAGAGAGAGAGAGAGAAAGAGAGAGAGAAAGGAGGCTGGGGTCAGAGATAAAAAGGGGATTAAGACGAGAACCTCCAGCCCCTATTCTTCCGTGTAATTGTAAACTTGGACTCGCGCTAGCCATAAATTTCTTGTGCTCTGGGCTTACTTTTCAAATTTATTATTCGCGCGTACTACCCTTTCTCTCTCCTCCCTTCTCTCTTTCTCTCTTTTTTTTTCTCTACATTTTACCACCAAGCTCAACCCCCTATTGTCCGTGAAAAGAGCAGATCTTTGTTGGTAGTTGAAGTACCGAATAATTCTTGAATTTCTTCTCTGTTTCTCTCTCTCTCTCTTTCTCTTTCTTTTTAATTTTCTCTTTCTGTTTCCTGTTGTTCATTCTCTTTTTTACTTAATATTATTTATTAAGGTTTTTTTCTTCCTTCTTGTTAATCTCATTTTCTTTTGCTTTGCTTCTTCTTTTTTCTTCTTTACGGTTATTGAGAAATATTTGGTTTAGTTAAAAGTAATCGATCATTTTTAGCTTGAAATAAACGTAAAAATAATGGATTTTGTTTTTTATTACAACTTATATGTATGCAGGTATAATTTTATTATTATTTTTATTTAAATTTCTAAAAATTTGTTAATTAATTACATTTTGAATATTTTTAATATAGCAAAGGTGGAAGGAGTTAGGGAAAACAGAACGTCAGATTTACACCAAGAATTTTTAAATCTTTTTCTCTTCTTTTCTCTTTCTCTCTCTTATTCTTTGGTATTGATTTTCTTTCTTTCTTTCTTTTTTTTTTTTAACCAAACGATTATCTCTCGTTTATAACGAAAATGAGCGAATTCGTTACACTTCACTTTCGCTACTTCTACCTTTTATCGCACTTTCACCTAACGCATACCTGCGAAACAAGATTAGCGATAAGAGCATCATTTTATTTTTTTCCATCCCTCTTTTTCTCTCTTTCATTTTATTATTTTCCTTTTCAACGTTTCGGCCTTGTTTCATCCTCGTTTCACCCTCGTTCCATCCTCGTTTCAAGAAGAAAAGGAAAACTAGGCACTTTTTTTTGATTTCTTTCTACTCGTTAGAGATCATTCTTATAATATTGAAAAACATGGAAGAAAATAATTTTTCTTATTTTTGAAAAAGTCTTTTTCTAGATTTCTTCGAATTATATAATATTTTCTTGATCGGTAATATCGGTAAATCATAAATCCCTAATGGTCGTTATATTTTTCCTAACATGTATGTGTATATATATATATATACATAATAAATCTTTAAGATATTGTGTATATGCTTTGGATTGGTCAATAAATTCTTTTCAGATATTTTTATTATTATAAGAAAAAAAAAAAATTTATCAATTCATTGAAATGTAAAAAGTATTAAAAATATTTCAAGATTAAAATAAAATATCAATAATAATAATAATAATAAATAAATAAATAAATAAAATATTAAATTTCTTTTTAATCAGGATGAAAATAAAAATATAAATGTTTGATTATTGTTTATAGAAATTAATACAAATAACACTTATTTATTACAAATTTATAAATAATATAAATACCGTGTGTATTTTATTAAAAGATTGAAAAACCTTTTGATCCTAACACGAAAATGATATTTATTTCAATCCAAAAAAAAAAAGAATAAATAACATTTAACACAGAGTATTATTTTCATTTAAATATACAACGAATCAAATATTTATTTAAAATACCAAAAATCAATAACTCTCGTGCATTATTTATCCCTCTAATAAAAATATAAAAATATTATCAATAAATAAATAAGCAAGAAAAACATATCAATGTTGTATTCGTATAAACCTAAATTGCTACAAATTCCAATATTACACTCATATTACCCAGTTCAATATACATATATCTTTCTATGTTATTTTTTCTTTTTCATTCTCATTGAAGGTATCGACGTATCCTTGAAACTCCTCCTCTCAACCGAGAGTTCTCTCATAGATTTTCTACGAATAAATGGAAAAACGTATTTTAGAATTTCCTCGAGTCTCGGGGAATATATAGCGACGACAGAACGATGCATCCGGCTGCTTGGAACGTGTACGAAACGGTTTCTTTTTACTTCTTTTTCCATACTTACACACAGAGACATACACACACACACACACATATATATATAGGGACAGCCAAGGGTTATCCCTACTATCCTGAAACCGTTTCAAAAGGTTTCTCTAACCGTGGACCACGATGAGTGGAGAAAGAGGAGGAAGAAAAGGGGAATCTTCGCGTGAACGACCCCCCTTCCTCTTCTCTCTCTCCTCCTCTACCGTAAATATCCTGAAAAAGAAAAAGTATATAAAGGAACAGAGGAGGAAAAAAGGGGTTGAAGTGGGTGGTGGGTTATATCTTTAAAGAGAAGGAAGAGAGATAGTAGCCTGAGGCTTCCAAGGATGATCCAAGCTAACTTCAACCTAACTACCGCACGATTTTACCGTGCCAATAAACATTTCTCAAGAAAGAAACGAAAAAGGAAAACGGGTGCTTCCTTCTCTTCTTTCAATAGCCACCCTTCGTTTATTCATCCTAACTACCACTCTAGGTTTCTGTATTTATTTATCTATCTATCTGTATATATCTTTTCTCTGTTTGTATATTTATCTCTTATCTTTGTAGAATAGTAATAAGACATTTGGTAGATTCTCGTACTGGTATTAGGTATTATTAATTATTTCGTGAATTTTTTGCAAACATTATTGCATTTCTTATAATGAAATGCACTTTGATGTATACGAATGGGTTGTGGATTATACAAGACTATATCACTGTAATGAATTATGTTTGTACAAATTGAGTTACGTGAATGGTATTTAGGTTATATTATAAGTTTCTTCATTATTTTTAGGTATAAAGTATTTTTTATATTATTTTATGTAACAATATTTATTTTAAATTATATATTATGTAATAAATAAATTATATATAATAAATTAATTGAAATTACATATTATTAAGTCTACCAAAAAGTTCTGTCCGTAATTTGTATTTAGTTTTATTCCAAAATCGGACAGAACTTTTCGGTAAACCTAATATATAATAAAATATATATTATATATTATATACAAATAATATTTATTTAACAATATTCATAATACCATGGTATTTAATATTAAGTACAAAAAGTTAATTAAGAAAACAATGGAATGAAACTTATGGGACGACTGAATATTTTAAAATTAGGTATATTTTTTTCTTTTTTTTTTGAAAATAAGTATATTTTATCTCCGTAAATAATTTATTATTTATTTATGGTAGAATAAATAAATATATACGTTCACGTGAATAAAGAGAAAGAAAAATAAGATCCTATACGGATTCAAATAGTTACCTACATTTTTAAGTATGTATATATACATACATACCATGCATAGTACAATATGCATGCATATATACATATACATATATCAAAGAAAAACAAATAGGTATGGAGGTATCAGAAAAAGCATAGTGAAAGGATCGTAAAAGAAAAAGGATATATAAGTCTACGGAAGTCACTCTTTTCTTATCGTTTCTGAACTCTTTCTTTTCATCTTCGAAAAAGGTTTACCTATATCATCTATCTAATATTAATATTCTT
>JACGTP010000052.1:880842-890930 GCA_023678845.1 Mischocyttarus mexicanus | reverse complement strand
CGTAACTTAAGACCGATAGGAATTAAAGTATCAAGAGACTTCGATCGATCATATATGAATACCGTGTAAAGGTGAAAGATTGAAAATACATTCATTTATTCTCATTGATATTTATTTATTTATTTCTAATTGAATATAAATAATAATTATATCATAATCACTTTATTAATTATTACTTTTATATTATATATAAAAATAATTTTAATTTATTTTATTTATTTATTTATTATACAAGAAAACCCCATTAATACAAAAGAGAAAAAACAATTAGAAGAGATCAGAACGTAATACAGATTCAAGATTATAATAGAATTAAAGATAATTCTAATATTGACTGTAGATAAAAATTGATTGAAAAATATATAAATTGCTGATATAATGCTCAATATGCAGACACATATGTAAAAGTACAACGGTTGGTAAGAAAACATAAATGAAAGAAGATTGCATAAAAATCATAGCAGAACTATGAAGAATATCGTATCTGGTAATATTAAATATTACAATTAAATAAAGTTACCCTAATTATTAATAAATATATAAGTTTAAAGTCTAATTCAAGGCTTAGATGTATTATCATCACCATATTTTTGTGTAGTTAAATTTAAAATTCATTTTATATTATTTATTCATTAAAACATAGATGATATAGAAAAAGCAAAATCAATAAAGAAGACAAAAATAATACATCAGACCTAAGCAAGCAATAAGTATACGAAAAACATACAAGTTTACATATAAATAATCACGTTTAAATATAAGGTTTTCAATATAACATATTTAAGATCAAAGTTAATTTTGGTATTAAGAGAATATCTCATTCCTGTCAACCTATTATTATACTGTTCGAGTATTGTATGTTTATGTTTACAAATATCTACGAGAGAGATAGTTTTTATAACTAATCTTTACATATCTATAAATAATTATATATTTTATACATTCTTATAATAGATGACAGCCTCATTTCAGTTGTTTCTATGTCTTGGCTGTGATTCAATCAATTTAGGAATACCATTAAAATATCTAATTGAACAACCATGTTCACCGTTGTCAGGCAAGATTTTTAATTGAGATCTTAAACATTTTAAATGATCCCTTTGAGCATTCGTACAATCTTGAGAAATGAAGATAGGACCTTTATACAAAGACATTCTTTAGAATGCATAGAACATCCTTCCGTGAAGACATTTTAACTCGAATAGGACGTTTCTTAATCGTCGACTTTCTTCCAATCCTTGTAGACTGAGAAACAGGGTGAATGAACAGGTCAATTTCTGCAATAATATTATTTACAATGTCATCATCAGTAAGTGGAGAGGAACCTGACGATTAAAAGGCTTTATTTTCATCAACATTAAAGAATATTCAATTTCATTGACTTCCGATCTCTTTCAGTGACCTTCTTAATAATCTTTTATAGGTATATACAAATTTATTTACATTTCAATTGACTAATTTATCATATCGATATAATAAAAATATAATAAATCTAGCAATAGTAATAGGAAAGTTGTAATAGTGGTTGTAATAGTGGAAAGTAACGAAGATGAGAGAATGAGGTCGATACCCCACGTCGGTAATATGAAATTTCCGGTTATATCGAGAATAAACTTTTTCATACGAACGCTTGTGGAAAACTTAGATCGTTCGTATAATCGTCGCGACGCGAGTATTAAACTTCCTATCATAAACCTTCTCTTTCTCTCTCTTTCTATATATACATACATATATATACTTTCATTTACGAATAGAATTATGTAAATACGTGTAATAAGTCATCAAAGAGTTAACAGTCCGATTTTATGAAGTCATTAAATTTAAATGATACTAAAAATTCACATAATTATTGAGAAATAAAAGTAAGAAAATTATAGTTGTAGACTTTTCGAGTATGTACTTTCCAGAATACGTTGGCTATCAATTTTAATTGTAGATTCTTCTAAACTGTATTTTCCCCTTTTACATATTTTATTTAGTCTTTCAAGATTTATAGAAATTATTTTAACCTCGAGAAATAATAATAATAATAATAATAATTAACAAACAAGTTTAGGTATATACAATTAGGCTACTTTTTTTTTAGTTACAATTTGATCCATGTTCATATTCCTTTAGATATATATATAATAAAGTTTTTTCTTTTTGTTTTTTTTTCTATTTTTGATTATTTTCACGCAGTAATTCTCGGCTATATTTAGTGATACAGCTTTTACAAGAGCTCATTCATCATACTCCGAGGAAAAGTTTTCGAGAGACTCTTCGAGAACGAAGCGTGTAAACCGCGAACCGAATATAACTTTTATAAAACTCATCTTTTACCTTCAGTTCGGTAAACGCAAAACTCTTCGGTTAATCTAATTGTAAGATAGATCAAATTATATATATATTGCATTTATGATTTTTAATAAGATCGTAATTAAGATTCATTGTGCATAGATACGTATGGATAACTTTTTATTTGACTGAAACTTTTAAATTGATAAATTTCATCATTAATTTCTAATAAATTTGATCTTTGATATTTTAATTTAATTAAAAAAAATTGAAGAAATAATTCATCAAGAAACCATAAGATTTCCAATCCTTTATCGGATTATAATAATTTTCAAAAGATCAAAATGAGTGTCCTCCATTGTATTCAGGGTTTAAACTCCACTAAAATGATGTTCATTAATTAACGTAAACGAAATGTAATTGTTCGCTTGTTAGTATAGCGAGTAGTTGCAACGAAGCATTGTAAATCCCAGAAAAGGGATGACACTGAAATTTACTTCGTTAAAGACCAAATCGTATTCTAAAGTCGAATATTAAACGCGTTTAATGAATCACAATTTATGGTATCGTTCTTAATTCTAATGAATTTATATCTAATATCATTGCAAGTAACATTATATACTTTTATTGTCCTAAAAGAACATTTAACAAATATTTTACATACAATATAATATAAAATTATTAAATATTAAAATCAAAGACAGTCATGAGAACTGCCAATAGAAGTGAAAACTTAAAACTGTATTTTGAATTTTCTAATTAATTGTAATATTAAAAATTACAATTCAAAACGTCAACACATTGTATATAGACTCGATTGTATGTGTGTATTATTTGAAAATTTCATGATTTATATAAAAAAAGGTTCTGCAATACTTCACACATTCTCACATTTTTTCAGATTACACACTCAAAGGGGTTTTTGACCAAACATCAACACACCTTCTTTTATATAAATCATGAAATTTTCAAATAACACACACATATAATCAGAAAAATACAATGTGTTGATGTGTATATGTGTATGCACACTCTTAGCATGTTGCTGACGCGAACCCATAAGATTTTTCCTGTACCATAAATCGTTTAACGCAGTTAAAGATGTTTTCACTTCAAAAATTAAGTGTTATGCGTTATTGTATTACGTATGATTTTTTTTTCGTTTATTTCTTACTGCCATTCTATTTGGAAGCTTTATCAACGATATTCTTCTTAAGAACTTTCTTTTAAGACAAAGAGAATAGAAGAGTTGAGGGAGTGAGAGAGAAAGGGAATGATAGAAGTACTATAGCTCGGTTACTCGGTTGGTTTCACAGTTGGCGATGTGCCGCAAGTACAACAGCCACAGAAACTAAATATCCTTTACTTAGAAGATAGGAAACCGTAGTGGTGAGCTTTGATATCGTTCATTCGTTAGTACATGTACTACAAACCAACTCGACACTCGTATTATTCGTACTCACGAATTCTTCTTAACAAACAAGTTGGAACTCTCTTTTTTTCCCCTTTTTATTATTTCATTTACCCTTTCAACTATTTCTCCTTTTTGCTTTATTCCAATTTAAACATTCCTTCGTTTTTTCTAATTTTAATAATAATTTATTCTATTTGCTTTACGGAACATGCATTCGTTAAAAAATATTTCTTTTATTTTACGATTTGGTTACGAACGTAAATTATTAAAATTAAGTTTGCTTATTAAAGTAATGATTTTTTTTTTTAATATAACGAAATGAATTTTTAATTTCCTAGAAATAAAATTTTACTCTTTTTTTTTTTAATTTTCATATTATTAAAATAATATGGGTATTTTTGATATTATACGTAAAAGAGTGAAAATGTTTAAATATGTACTATTTCTCGAATAAAAGAAAAATGTTCTAATCCAATATCGACCGAATTCTTTAGAATCTACCTAAATGTATGGGTACATAAACGATCTAATAAATCCTTCGGTGTCTTAGACATCCTGAGAAAGTAGACGATCAATGCAGCAACCCAGCCCGATTTTACGACTTCCTTGTCGGACAATACCACGACGAATCAGCTTGCTTGACAAGAGGATTCGATCGAACAACCGACGTTTTTCGAGTACCAAAAAGGAACCTACGAAGACGTTTTATGTTTGTTCACCATCTGTCACGAACACTCTCAGATAATGTCTAAGCATTTTATCGTAATTTATTTTCTTCAAATTTATTTATTTCATTTATCGTGATTCAATCATATAAAAGTTTTTCAATATTTTATTTCGAAAATAATTTAATCAATAGAAATTAAATAAATTGCATTTGTATATGCATTTGTTCTTATGATAGAAAGTTTTAAAAAAAAATTGAAACTTTTTAATCTAATTTATTTCAATGTAAAAGAAAAGAAACATAAATACGTCGTATAAAAGAAATGTCGTCTGTGATGTTCTTTTACGAGTGAGTGTGTAAAAGTAAAACTTAGCAAGGAAGATAGTTGGATTCATATGCGGGTAAGGATTTGTAGAACATTTATGTCTGTTTAAACTCAGAAAGCATAACTAAGCTTGTTGATCGACAGGGGGATGTTCTAACGCAGTTGAAATTAACAGATTGCTAGGATATATGTTGAATGTTCTCACGTTTTAGGGCAATCGAACGTTATGGCAATCGTAGCAAACTACGTGGTGGTGATTTGTCAGGGTTTGGATTACACGGTGGAGATTGCTTTTACATAATCAATCAAGATCGAGAGCTACTCGGCAACCCTAAATCATCCCTTCTCTAAATACTTTATATATATACATACCTATATATATACATGTATATATTATATATGTTCTAAACTAATGGGAAGATACATTACTGAAATACGAATACCATTCGGTTGAAATAAGTAAAAGAAATTTTCTTACAATTAGTTGCACGTTGTTTTTAAAAAGTTTTATAGTTAATAACCTAATATACAACATTTATTTAATTTTTTTAAATTAACATCTAAACATTTTTATTCATAGTATTTTAATATATACGAGGTATGATCAAAAAGAAAGATGACATGTTTGAATTTCGTGGGATACCTACGATCGATTTTCGTTTTCTTTTTTCTCTTATATTGGTACACTCATCCCGAATATATGTTCAGAGTTTCAGCCATATAGCATTTTTACTTTGTTTGTGAAAAGCATAAAGATTAGAAGTATTTTGCGTGTTCGGCGATTTTTTGCTGTCGAGAAAAAATGGATCAAAGAATTTGCACGAAATTTTGTCTAAAAAATGGAATTAATTGCTCGAAAACACTTGAAATGTTGACAGTGGTATACGGTGAGTGTACTCTGAGTAAAAAAAATGTTTATAAGTAGTACGAGCTCTTCCAAGAGGACCGAGAAGATGTTAATGACGAACCTCGCTCTGGACGCCCCCAGCGCGTCAAAAACTGATGAAAACATTGAAGAAATGAAGAAAATAGTGTTGGGGAATCGTCGAATCACCATTAGAGAAGTTGCCGATGATATTGGCATCTTGTTTGGTCCCTGGCAAGCAATTTTGACGGACGTTTTGGGAATAAGACGTGTGTCAGCGAAGTTTGTTCCGAAACTGCTTAATTTTGACCGGAAGAATCTTCGCACGAGCATCGCTTAGGAGCTGTTGAATGACGTCAATGATGATTCTGATTTTCTCAAAAGGGTCATAACTGGTTACGAATCATGGGTATATGATTATGACGTCAAAACCGAAGCTATTTTTTTTCGAAAACAGAAAATCACCGAACACGCAAAACACTTCTAACCCTTTATGCCTCTCACAAACGAACAAAAAATGCTATACAACTGAAACTGTGAATATATATTCAAGACGAGTCTACAAACATAAGCAAAAAACAGAAAACGAAAATTGACTGTAAGTGTCCCGTGAAATTCAAACATATCACCTTATTTTTTGATCACACCTCGTATATAAGATTTCCTATATCGTGAAATAAAACTGCCTTGAGTTTCTGCAAATAAGAGTTTACTATTTTATTTATACAATTCTTAAACTATTTTCTGAATTATTTTATTTAAACAATTTTAAAACTATTTAATAAAGTATACACTATTTACATTGGTTTACATTACCTGCAAATAAGAGAAACAACACTTACAGCTAATATTTCACTCTTTCTGAAATATTTCTATGAACAGTTTCACAATTTGAATTTTATGTATTACTAACCGTCCTTATATTGCTACATGTCTTTATATATTCTGTTTCTCTTATTAACTCACATGCGCGTCTAATTGACGAAATATAACCGTCACTAACTATATTTCGTTACATATATATATAATGAATAATATTTGTAAACTTGGATACAAAAATAAAACAATTAAAAAATGTAGGTTAAAATAGAGTGGTAATATCAATTCCGTATAAACGATTAAATCCCGCAATGACCTTAAACGTAATTAACGTGGTAGAAAGTTAGCCTTGAAAGGGATGCTTTGGGGAACTGGTTCCGCGTTATTAAACATAGTTGTGCGTCGTTTTCCAAGGCAATCAAATCAACTATCGTATACTTGGATACACCCTCGGGTATTCTCATCGTATTATATTTTACTTGTAGAATGGTTATATCTATACATATATATATATACATACGTATATGTATATTACGAACAATTTCTTTCTATCTCATTTCTTTTTATTTCTTTTAAAAAATCGATGAAGCATCAAAGAGAAACGATTGGTGAATTATTTTAGTTTCTTGAGTGCTCGTAGTAAATCACTACTTCAACGTGATTTCAACAGGCAATTGAAACGAATTCGTTCGATTCAATTCGATTCAATTCAATTTGATTTTACTATTTTGTTTCTACATATATTCTACGTATATATGTATATATATTTTGTTATTTCTTCGAAATATTTGTATGTAGAACGAAGTATCGTAAGATCTGTTTCGTTCCAGAAAAAAGCTGCTTATTTTTGTAATATAATATTTATAGTAATAGTATTACATTATTATTATTATTATTATTATTATTATTATTATTATTATTATTATTGCTTAGAAAAATTTTTGTTAAAATATTTCAAATCAATTTCTATTCGTAGCTGTAGAATTAAATATAGAAACTAAATATTACTATTATCATTTTTATTTATGTTATATTACAAATATATTTGGCTTTGTCAAGTATGAAATGGAGCAAAAAATGCACATAATTGAATTGAAATTTGCTCCATTTCATACTTGATACACATAATATAATATTACAGTATTTTGAATTAATTTTTACAATTATATTTTTAATTATTCAATATTAACAATGAACGATTTAGTAAGATATTTTTTAAATTATACTTCGAAATTTATTAAATTATTTTAATGTCATTTAATATATAAAAAAAAACAGATTAGTATTTTATCTATCGGAAAGTAAATAATCTTTTACAAAAGAATAAAAAGTTCGTTGAGATAGAGAGAGAGAACGAAACCCGCATCGCATCGTGAACATTCCAACGACGTTATCTCTCAAGTTTCCCGTACTCTCT
This sequence comes from Mischocyttarus mexicanus, assembly GCA_023678845.1. Taxonomy (NCBI): domain Eukaryota; kingdom Metazoa; phylum Arthropoda; class Insecta; order Hymenoptera; family Vespidae; genus Mischocyttarus; species Mischocyttarus mexicanus. Next base: position 883,146 of record JACGTP010000052.1, on the reverse strand, counting down.
TTTAATTCGAGCAGTCTAGCAACGTGAAGTGATCTAATTAAGTTCGTCAAAAACGAGACAACCTTTATGAGACGTTTGCTTCGAAATTCAAGCGGATATTGTCGTACTTAACCGTCCAAGTGAAGGAAAAGTGGAAAGATTGTCAATGTGAACGAATGAACGAGAAAATGAAGCGAAGTTATTTCGAGAACAAAAGTTCAAAGAGAACATTTATTTATGAAACATTTATTTATGAAAAAAAGACAAAAATAGAAAAAAAAAAAAAAACATTTTCCTTTCGATAGAAAAAATATTTAAACATTTAAAAAATAAGGAAAAATATTAATTCCATTGAATAAAAAACAGGAGGACCGATGAGATAAAATTTCTGTTCAAACTAAAATGAAATTTATTTATTTTAAAAATATTATATTTAAAATTCTTTGCATGTTTTAATAGTAAGGTATTCTATAATATTCACATATCTTTCTAAACCTCTTAAACTTTTCTTTACACAATCCCTTGTTCTCTTTCAAAACCATTTCCTTTTTGGTTTTCCTATCTTTCCTTTCTAACATTTTTCTCTAATCCCAATATCTCCTCTTATTCGTATAACATAACTCCCCTATCCTACCTACCACTTTTATCATAGAATTATTTTATCAAAGTCAGATTATCGTCAAATCGTTCACACGATTTTCATTAAATCTTTTTTGTTCCTCTTATCTAAAGAGACCTCATCTAATCCTAGGAAAAATGATTGAACATTTTATACAAAAAGAAGAAGAAAAATAGTGAATGGCTTGTTAAAGTCAGAAGACTATTGTTCGACTGTAAGAAAAAAAGATGAAGAAATGTAGATAAAAGAGATTGATTGAGTGCAAATGGGTGAGATAAAAACAGAGAGAGTGAGTGAGAGAGAGAGAGAGAGATCTTGATCCGTCATCGTTAGACCAAAATTAATCCTTTGGCCCTCTCTCGTGGGCAATTACAATATCTCAGATGAAGATGGGAATACATATAATAAGAGTAGTTGGTGGTAGTAGTGGTAGTTGTGCAGCAGCAGTAGTAGCAGCAGCAACGGCGTAGGGTCTTCGGTGATCCAATTACCGTCAGAATGGCTTTCCAGTTGTTGGAGTGCCTGCTCATCCGCTTCTCTAACTCCTCACACACAAGCACAATCACACGCGCGTTTATATATAGACATAGATGCAAACACACACTCACACAGAGTTAGACAAACGTATATAGAAGTAGGTATATGAATCATATATATATGTGTATATATATATGTATATATATGTATATACATACTTACACTTCTACTCTTGTAGAGACAGTACATGTCTGGTGCAACGGGCGACACGAAATCCGCTGCGGTCGAGCGATCATTTGAAATGCATTTCGATGGGACGCGTTAGACAGTCGAGAGATAATCGACGTCGATCGGTGGCGTTTCCATCTATGATGATCCCTTCGAAATCAACACCAAGGGCTCTTCTATTTTACCGTGATTTCTCCTGTTTCGCTCCTTACAAATAGATAGATAGATAGATAGATAGATAAATGGATGGATAGATATAGATTGATACTATTTTCAGTACCTTATCCGTACTCTTGTAACATTCAATAAAGTTTACTACACATCAATGCGTTTAAATAATTTTCAACAAATCGATATCTTTCCATTGCAAATAAAGTTCATCTTTTTTCTTTACTTTTTGGTTTCGAAGAACACATTTTTTTGATCGTAGTGTGAACGTTTAAGCTTTGTTCACTCTATTATTCCTTTCTTACAAGGAAATGCAGGTTCGTACGCATATAGCGCCCGCATTAGTGTGAGTATGTGCGGATATTTACTTGGGATATCGATATTGTAAGATAAAAGTACAGGTAACCCTCCTCTAACACGGTAGATAGGTTCCTAGAAAATTTCGTGTTGTGTGAAACCGTGTTGTATGAGACCCAAAGCCAGTACAAACAAGGGGGTTACATTGTATCTTTAAGACGGTATACCTCACCGCGGCTTAGAAGTACAGTGCTCTACAAATCATCTACATCGGTGGCGTTTCCATCTATGATGATCCTTTCGAAATCAACACCAAGGGCTCTTCTATTCTACCGTGATTTCTCCTGTTTCGCTCCTTACAAATAGATAGATAGATAGATAGATAGTTAAATGGATGGATAGATATAGATTGATACTATTTTCAGTACCTTATCCGTACTCTTGTAACATTCAATAAAGTTTACTACACATCAATGCGTTTAAATAATTTTCAACAAATCGATATCTTTCCATTGCAAATAAAGTTCATCTTTTTT
>JACGTP010000052.1:812434-879370 GCA_023678845.1 Mischocyttarus mexicanus | reverse complement strand
CGTGGTTATTACAGTATTTTGTTTTTACCTCCAGAAACGAATTTATCGTAAATCAGCTGTTATTAGGTGTTTTTTTACAACACATCTTATTTTTCAAAACGGCCGGAATGGAGCAAAAGGCACGATAAAGTTATTTTACTGCACGACAATGCTCGACCTCACGTGGCGAAACCAGTGAAAACATACCTGGAAACATTGAAATGGGAAGTCTTAACCCATCCGCCGTATTCTTCGGATATTGCCCCTTCGGATTACCACCTGTTTCGATCAATGGCTCATGGTTTATCAGGGGAAAAATTAACATCTTATGAGGATTGGCAAAATTGGATCGATTCATGGATTGCCTCCAAGGACGAAGAGTTTTTTCGTCGGGGTATTCGACAGTTACCTGAAAAATGGGAAAAAGTAGTAGCAAGCGATGGGCAGTATTTTCAATAATGTAATTTTTTACTTTCATTTCAAATAAATCGTTATTTTTTAATAAAAAAACGCTACGAATTAAATCCAACATCTAATAATATTAAAAATTACAATTAAAAACGTCAACACATTGTATATAGACTCGATTGTATGTGTGTATTATTTGAAAATTTCATGATTTATATAAAAAAAGGTTCTGCAATACTTCACACATTCTCACATCTTACACATCCTCACATCTTATGAGGATTGCCAAATTGGCATTTTTTTCGACAGGGGGTATTCGACAGTTACCTGAAAAATGGGAAAAAGTAGTGGCAAGCGATGGGCAGTATTTTCAATAATGTAATTTTTTACTTTCATTTCAAATAAATCGTTATTTTGTAAAAAAAACGCTACGAATTAATTCCAACATCTAATATACATGATATAACAATTTTCTTGATTTCTCTTGTGAATTTTATCTTGGACTATTACGTTGCGTCGATTTCGACGACCTCTTTTCTTCATCTTCTTCTTCTTATTCTTCTTGTTCTTCTTTTGTCAGACTAACATTTTTAAAAACTTACCTTCCACTCCATCTACCTTCCTTCCTACCTTCAACGCAAAGTTTGCTTTAACTATTTTTTTTTCTACGTCTACGTAAAATTTTTCAAAGATTTAAAATTTCCAGCGAGTTCATTCGTATGTATAAAAAGTAACAAAATAATAAAGTACTTTCGGATACTTTCTTTCCTTATTTCTTCCTTTTCTTTTCTTTCCAAATCATTTAATATTAAATACCTTGTAACCTCTTATCTTGAATTCCCCAAAGAGCTGATCGTTACCGTTAATTGTCAGTCGTTATTATTAAATTTTTTCCAGATAAAACACGATATTATAAAATTGTAATATCGTTTTGATCGTAATTAAAAACAGGAAAGAAAAATGAAAGAAAACAGAAATTAACGAGTGGAAAACGTTTTCCTCGTTGTTTTGGAAATTCTTCTTTATCGTCCTTTTTTCTTTCTTTTTTTTCTTTATGAAAGGTACTCGAAGAAATTATTAATCGTTTTTCAAAAGACACGATTTAATGAAGCCGAGTTAGGTATGTTTAATTCGTTAAAAAGTTTGTATTCGTCGAGGGTCGATCGATCTATCGAATCAATTTAAGTTTAACTTTAATATTGATCTTCCTTCTCGATGTGCTTGAAAAATTGTTATGAAAGGGTCTTTCCAATTTATTAAATTCGTTCCTCTTCTTTATATTTATTTATTGGGTAGTGGGCAGACGAAATTTCAAAATTCATTGATTAAACTTTTTTCTTATATTTGTATTATTTATTTCAGATAAATTCATAAATTCACTGATAAATACGCCAATAACGAAACCGTTAAATCGTTTAAAAAATTCTATCCCAGTCTGTGTACATTGATGTAAATTATACACTCGTTTATTTTCGATCATGAAACATTATATATCATTTGTTTCTAGATTGGTTTACAAAGAACAATTTAAATTAACAAATACACAGTTACACTTGTACAAGCATACACGAATCATATGCATACACACACACACATATTCACTTCCTATTTAATTTATCACTTTTCTCCAATGATAACATGTAGGTAATGGGTAATAACATTCAAAGACTATTTCATTTATTCAATCGCATGCAATATCATTACTAATATCAACCAAGCTAATTGCTAAGCTCTCTGATGTAATGCGATAGGATTAAATTAACCCATTTGCATCAGAGCGAATATCAATTCAGCAGCTAGTTATATTCCTATGTTGAATCCTATACAATTGTAGTTTAGATATCCATGGATAACGAAAATAATCATAACCACCGAGAGGAACCGTTACATCATAATACTAATTTCATCAAGGTCGTTTATAAAGTAATAAATTAACGTTATACTCTCGTTTAAGTCGATTTATTTGAAAATTATTACTAAAATGTTCTATTCAAATTCAATCATTTCAAATTAATATCATTTTTGTTAATATTTTTATTTAATGATTTCAGAGTAATCATTTGCGTTAGAAATATTTATAAATAACGTTAACTCTTCATGAAATGAAATAAATTATTATTAATAATAATATTTTTCAAACTTATCGGAAAAGTCAGACTTTTAAAAGAAATAAATTTCTTATCTTTTTTTGAAACGTTTATTATATTTTTTAAGGAGCAACTAATAAAGATCATTAAATTCTTCGTCATCTTGTTATAATAACGTCGTACAAACTCGAAAAGTTACTTTGCCATTGTCGTTGATGGCGATCGGCGAACTTTTGATCGAGACTAATTTAACGCTCGACTTGCTAACGATAATCTCTGTAAGCTAACTTTTGAAAAACTTCCAACGATTATAATCATAACTCGTAAGAACGTGAGCATGACGTAGAAACATATCTTACAGGCATACCTACATTATTAAATTTATTTCCAATTAATTTCCATTTTGCAAAATGTAGACAATAATCAACAATAATTAGGAAAACAAAGTTCAATGATATAAAAACAAATTTATTCAATTGGTTATACAATTAGTTTAAAGTTATATCGATTAAACGAATCAGTATCGCTGTTGCATACAAAAAATTTTGATATATTTTAGTAAACTTAAAATTGACACGTTTTTTCTATTATTTGTAATATTTAAATGATAATTAATATAAAAAAAAGAATAATTAATAATTAATAACAATTATTTTTTATTAGACAATTATTATTTGTATAAACTTTCATTTTTATTTGTTACACGTGTTATATATTTAGTTGGAGATATTTTTGGATAATAATAGGTTGTTGAAGTATGAAATGGAGCAAAAAATACACGTAATTGAATTGAAAATTTGCTCCATTTCATATTTGACACACCTAATAGTTAAAAAATGTTAACATCTTTGGAATGTTACAGAAAATGTCTGATTTGTATATTATTCGTGGGAATGGTCTCGTGAAATGAATGGTCGAATAGGTCGTTTGAAAATGCTAGGTATAAGCTCTGTTCGTTCGCAGAATTTCAATTCGCTTTATTCATTGCAATTGCATTGAATTTAAAGGGTACCAGCTACAACGAAATTTAATTATACCAATCGTACAATATGTACATACGTAAATATCTTTATCTGCATGCTTTTCTCTCTTCATTTTCTCTCTCTCTCTCTCTCTCTCTCTCTCTCTTTGACTAGATAAGATATATTAGAAAAATAATAGAGTTTTATTTTTACGAATGAAAACTTTTCGATAAAAATACTTTCAAAAAACACGCTTCGAATGTTATTTTTGCATAGAAAGTACTCAAAGTGATAAATTTATTGTCTTTTAAACCAAATTTTTGCGATCCTTTTTTTTCCATCCACGATGATAAATAAAATCAGACGTTTTTAAAAAAATTGTTATTGATTGCATATTCATAAATTAAATGCAACACTGTTAAATTTCTTTCAATTTATTAAATTATTAATTAATTTATTTATTATTTAAATCAATAAATTAATAAATATTGAGCAATAGCATGAAAGAAGAATGAAAGTAACAGATAATAACTTTGATTGTAAACATATCTTCATTTGGTATAAGCCATTTACATGATTAATTGGTATTTGTAAATTAAGCTCATCAACACATTGTTCTATTTTGTTCCATTCCCTGTTCTGTTCTTATTCGAGCAGATTTGAACATGGCATCGTTACAATCTAGAGAGTTCGTTTGAAACGTTGATTGAATTGCCAGATAAATGATTTTATTAAACTCATAAATCATCTTCTCGTGTACTACTTTCTTTCTCTCTTTCTCTCTTTAACATAAAAATACAAATTTAATTTTAATTTCGAGAATATTATCGTCGTTTGTTAAAATGACATGTAACATAATTAAAACAGGATAATTACCTTTCCTTGTATTTTAATAATTTACAACAATTGACTATATCATTTCAACTTCAAATTGGGACTAATCAATTTCAAATTGGAACAAAACACGTTTAAAACTACATTGTTGAAATTGTTTAGTCTCAATTTGAAATTGTTTAATCCCAATTTGAAGTTGAAATGGTATAGTATAGTTTAAATATACTAACCAAACGTCTGATACTACTAACTATTTAACCGATCGAATATACGAATACTGAATAATTTAATTGAATCTAATATTAAATGTAAATAGCAAATACATTCGTTTGTTATTTAGCGTGACGTTAAAAATCATTGAAAAATATCTAATATTTTTCTTTTCAATTATTTTTAATTCAATCAATTTTTGTTTCTTTATAGTGGAATATACAATAAGTTCTTGGCAAAAATTGTAAGTTTAAGATGTAACAATTATCCAAATCTTATTTCTAAATTAGAAGGGTAAAATCTTTTTAATTTACGTACTAAATTTACGTTTTCCAGTAGATTTTTAGTAAAAGGTAAAGAATGATTAGTTAAACGAATGTTACAATGTTCACTAAAGTTTATAATTTCATTCCTTATTGTAGGCATTTTTAAAACTTTTCGTTAAATATTATAACAAAAAAAATATGTAAACTAAGTACCCTTTTTTTCTTCAATAAACCTATCAATAAATCAGAAATTATTCGTTCGGAGAGAGTGACAGGTTATCGTTGTTAGTCGTCGTAGCCAATGTTGTTGTCGTCGTCGTAGTCGTCGTCGTAGTCGTCGTCGTAGTCGTCGTAGTCGTCGTAGTCGTCGTCGTGGAATGTTAATACGTCGTTCAGGCGACAGTGACAAGTGAGAACCCGTTTAACTCGATGAAAGCATGTCGTTAAAGAGATTGAACTGATAAAACTTAAAGAGATTGAATTGATAGAATATTAATGCTTTTTATTTAAATCCCTATAAAACGAGAAGCACTTTTATTGGGACGAATTCTGTTAATTGATTACACCAGGCATGATTAATAATAAATAATTAAACGAAATAACATTGAAAAGTAAGTTCTTCTTTTTCAAACATAATTCCGATGGAATAAGATTCGAAACAATTATTAAATACGCGAATTAATATTGTTTTTTTTGCAATTCGTATCGACAAACGCATATATGCGTGCACAGCACTCAAAAGATTAATATAGTTTGAATATAATTAAAATAAAAATATAAATTATAAACGTGCTACATTTTATTTATTTATTTTTTTAAATTAATATATACAAAAATAGAATATATTAGATTACAGTAACGTTTTGATTAAATCGAATAATAAATTACCCAAAAATACATTAATTAAAAAAAATAATATACAAAAATAAATTGATTAGATATAATAATAAATATTAGATATTAGATTTAATAATATACCAAATATATTAATTAGAGAAGAAAAAGAAAGAGATAGATTGATAATGGAAAGGAAAGAATAGAGAGTGGGAGGTTGTTTGAGAGGTAGAATCGTCTGCTCGACAAATTCCAGGAGTTTATCGAGGCCGAAAACGAAGCACGGATGACTGTATTGAGTCTATCTTAAGCGGTTCCTGCGCGTACGTCTGTATTATCTCAGAAGCGAAGCGTCGGGCTTCCGGTCGAGTGCATCAGATTGGGAAGACAATGGGATATCCCATGATGCAACGGTATTATGGAACGGAGAGGAGGTCGAACCCCTCTCTTTCTCTCTTTATCAATCCATCTATCTTTATTTCTCTCTCCTCTCTCTCTCTCTCTCTCTCTCTCTCTCTCTCTCTCTCTCTTTCTCTCTCTCTCTTATTCACTCTGTCATTCTCGTTTATCGTTCAAAAGATGGAAGATGCTAGAAATATATCTATATATATACCACGAACAAACGTTCGAGACTGTTCAAGGATGGAAATTCCTTGGATACGTCACGTACAGTTTAAAGTTTTAAGAAAACGAATAGAAGACAACCCCTTTCCTCCCTCCGTACCACCCTCCCACCCTAACGACACGACGGCCAATGCAAATACTCTAACAGAGTACGTGCTAATAACAACAACAAAAATGTTTGTAAAACTTTTTACAAAAATTTACCTTACTCTTATGTACCCGCTATTTTCTCATAATACGACATCGATTACATATTTAAAAAAATAGGGTAAATTTGGTCTATCAACATTCAAATTTCATAATACTTTTTATTTAGTTACAATTTTCTCTTACAATAATATATTTAGTTACCAAAATGTGGATATTAGATGCTCATAATGTTTTATATTTCCTCTCTCTTTTCTGTGTAAAATTTCTTGCATAGTTTGCAAAGCAGTAAACCAAATCCTCGTCCTGCCGAAAAAATTCAGAAAACTATTCATCTATCATTCTATAATGGCAAATAGATTTCCCAGGTTCTAATAAATGTTTTTCTTTGAACCTAGAACCAAGCAATTCTGATTTTTCCTTAGTCAAACCCAAATCACTGACTAAATCATTAAACTCAGCTTGTGTAAATAACCGTGGTTATTAAGTTTTCTGGAGAACATTGGAAATCGTCATCAGTCGATGGACTTTGATTAAATTCGGGACTAGACTGTAAAACGTCATCCATCGAATCAGGTGGCACTGGGACAAGAAATCTTGGACAATGTTCTATCGGCTGATAAGCTGAAGTAACGTTAGGATAGACAATTATTTTTTTATTCTTAGAGTTATATCCAGTAACATCTATGCTACAAAAATAACAATCGTTTAAATGATTTTTTTGCTCTTTCCATACCATGGGTACTGCAAATTTAAAAGCTTTCTTCTCTTTCTAATACCATTTTCTAAAATCTTCGACACAAACATAGCATACTTTGCGAGGAACTCAGTACTTGTCTCGATTACTGATTGCTACACCAAAATATGTTAAGTAAACTTTTTTTACAAAATCTGCAATATTCTTTTGACGTTTTTTAATTACAAAATTACCACATATAGAGCAAAAAAACGTCCGGAGAATTTTTACAAGCACGTTTAACCATTTTTATTTGTGAATAAAAAGTGCATACGTTTAATACTGCAATGTGAAGCTATATTTATTGAAAGAAAACAAACAGCTGTCTGGTTTATCAGAACAACCAATCTTAAAACATTTTATTTTACTGTCAGCTTTGAAATATTAGAATATATTACCAATTGAAAAATAGTTAAATAGTTAAAAATATTTCTTACACATTTTTGGCTTAATATTAAAATGTGGAAACTTGGTGGGTGATACGACTATTTTTGTTTTTTTTTTCTGGAATCAGTACACCAAATTACCCAGAAATTAGTCAAAATTATTCAAACAGTTTTTTCACTTCAAGTATCCCTTTCTTTCTCTTTTCTTTTATCTCGTTGAATATTGTCTCACAAGCCTAATTAATTTACTATAATATTCTTATTAATACCATACTTTAAATAAAATATTTAATCTTGTCTCAAGAAAGTAATTCTATTTCATTGGATCGTTTGCATCCCTATCTTGCAATTACAATTCTTATTCAGCATTTCTACCTTCCTCGATGTTTATTTATTCTAGAAATTGTCATCTTTACGTATATTTCATTATATCGAATTGTTTATCGTTTATTTTAAAATTCTATTTACTTTTTTTTTTTTATCAACGATAAATATTATCATCTAACGTTTAAGAACGCATATCTGGAAATTATTCATTTCAATTTTTCTTCTAATAACATTCTCCCCGTTAGGGAATTCAATGCGATAGGATTTGCGTGTGCAAGCTGACATCGTAGATTAATTTTGTCACGATATAGAAAGAGAGATATATATATGTAGATAAAGAGAAAGAGAAAAAGGGAAAGAGAGAAAGAGATAGTTGAAGGTACACTCGAGAATTCGTTCGTGAAAGGAATCATTGGATAAATCGCGGAAACTCGCTTGGAACGCGGTATGAACAAACGATGCAACGTATTTATTTGTATGTATGTGTGTGTGTGTATGTGGTGTGTGGTGTGTAGTATGTGTGTTAGTTTATTCGTGTAAGTATATATGTTTGCACATATTTACTTGGAAAACAAGTATTGGCGATGAACAGGAGGATGAATTATTATCGACGCTTCGTTGACGACACACGAATACGTACATGGATCTGTCGCGTTGTTTTGAAACTTCCAACATGTTCGGATATGCACGATGATTATGATCGATCGATCAAATAACAAGATAGATGAGATGACTTTCCATAGAAACTTCATTAATTCACACGATTCAAGCAATTATCCATATTTATGTTTATTCTCGTCTCCGTTAATTTAAAACATTATTGAGATCATTAAACGATCCAATAATAATAATAATTAAATGATTAGATTTTTTTATTGTACTTTTACACCACATCACAATAAATTACATTAAATTATCAATAAATTTAATTATCAATACTTATTAAAAATATTAAATATTAAATTATTATTAAATATTATTAATAATTAATAATTATTAAAACAAACATATATTTTTCTTTTTATTACTTTTATTAACTTTGATTTTATAATGACTTTGACAATTGTTCAATAAATATTAAATATTTAATATAATGTAGAAAAACCTTTTATAGGAAATGATACTTTAATGTCAATGTGTTAAAATAATAACGAAGATAGTAAATAAATTGAACCAAGCACGAGTTTGGGACAGAGCGAAAACAAATGAAAAAATTGAATTAAACTATTTGACAATTTTTTATTCAGTGAAAGAGAAAGACAAAGAGAATGAGAGAGAAAGAGTAGTAGGGGATGAACAATTCTCGTAATTTCGATCACGCATGCCATTCATAACTAGACGATAGGTTTATTTGCAAATTCCAATGCGATTGAAACTCAGGCTAGTTTTCCCTTTGTCGGTCGGCATAAACGATAATTAGGTGAATTATGGAATACCGAAATTCCATCGAATAGCTTTTCCGGCTTTGTGCCAATAGTTGGAACTTTTTGTTTGAACGTACGAACCTTCCTGTTGAATTTTAAACTAAGAGGAATTCATTTTTGTTAGAATTAATTTTTTTTTCCCCTCTCTTTCTCCCTCACACACTTTTTTCTCATTTATAATAATTCTCTCTTTGAATGAGTAAAAGATATTTCTCGATTCCCAACAGTAACGTGTATATCATTTGGATATTTTTATTCTTTATCTTCTAACTGAAAGCTTCATATTCTATTCATTTTTAATTCATTTTTCGAGAAAGAGAGGAAAAATATTTAATGTAAGTACATTCATTTGTGTCTATTGTTGATAAAAATTTTTAATACTTCGTTCGAAGCTCTGAAACATTTTCTAAAAGTATACTAATTAAATGATCAAATATTACGAAGCTAATATAAAATTACTTTGACATTTTATTCGAATTATATAATTAATAACATTTATTCATATATATTAGATTGTCCCATAAGTTTCTTCCCTTTTTTTGATGCGAAATGAATACACGATATTTTTTGTTTAAAGTGAATTTATTATGTTATATATGAACTATTCTGTTCTATAACCTTCTTCCATCTCTCAGAAAGCCTCATTATGCCCTCTTTCCAAAATTCTTCAAACTTATTTGCAAAATATTCATTTTGGTGCATTTTTATTTCGCTTGTGGATAGGAAAGATTTAGCACGGAGAGAATTTTTTAACGAGAGGAACAAGTAGTAATCGGATAGTGCAAGGTCTGGGGAGTACGGAGGATGAGATAGAACGTCCTAATCAAACTGTAATAATTTTTGCCTTACGGCCAACGCAACATACGGTCTTGCGTTGTCGTGATGGAAAACGACACCTCGTCGGTTCGCCAATTCTGGCCATTTTTCTGCTATGGCGGCTTTTAATTGATCCAGTTAATTGCAATATTTGTCAGCGTTGATCGTATCACCTTGAGGAAGGACCTTGTAGTACACTACACCTTTCTAATCCCACCAAATGCACAAAAGAACCTTCTTCGTGTGAAATCCAGGCTTCGCAACAGTTGAAGGTCTATTTTCCTTAGACCAAGTGCATTTTCGATACACATTTTGGTATAAAATTCAAGTCTCGTCTCCAGTGACAAGCCTCTTTAAGAAAGGATCCTTTTCATGTCGCTGGAGAAGCAAATCGCACGTATAGACGCGGTTCATAAGGCCGGTTTCCGTCAGTAGGTGTGGAACCCAAACTTCATATTGATTCGCATATCCCATCTTGATTAAATGCTTATGTATCGTTGTTTTGGGAATATTAGTAGCATCCACTATCTCGCGCACACTAAATTGCGGAATTTCAGTGATCACAGTCTTGATAATATCCGTATCCGTCGTTGCTGGGCGGTTGCTGCGGTCTTCATCTTTCAACTCAAAATTACCAGCTCTAAATTTTTCAAACCAATTGCGGACGGTCCTAACAGTCGTAGTACTACTCCCGTAAACGGTGCAAATCTCGTCTGCAGTGTCCTTTGCACTATTGCCTTTTTTAAAGCAATTAAGCATAACATGCCGCAAATGCTTCTTTTAACTCTCCATATTGAACGGTGCAGAAAAAATTGTAAAAGAGACATTATCACCAACAAAACGTACTTTAAAAGAGCTCTGGGACGACTGAAACCGATACCATAAACAGCTAAGAGATAAGCCTGCATTTTTATATAAACACAGCAACTTAAAGTCACTCATAGCGTGACGCGGAAGAAACTTATGGGACAACCTAATAAATATTGTTTATACAAAACTGATAACAAATGGCAACGAACAACTATGCATGAATGATTTGTGCATTTGTGGAGAATATTCTTAAACATAATTCAAATATACACAGTTTGTTAAATTATTATAAACCCAAAGAGAGCAACTAATACACAACGTATTTTCCATATAAATAATTACACGCTTGTATATTATTCTCCGTTTGAATGGGGAGAAAAAAAAATTGTTTGCAAAAAAGTTACAAATGAGAAGTTAAAAAAAAAGAAGAAAATATTTCTGCTGGTAATTAATTTGTTTCCATTATTTCAAAACCTGTTCAAAATATTATATTGCTTAATTTATATACAGTTCAAAGAACATAATAGTAATAATTAAACAAGTATAATTAAAAGACAAAGAGAGAAAGATATGGGAATAGGAGAGAGAATAGAAAGGTAGCAAAGGAATATTTTCTCAAAAGAAAATGAATAATAATAATAATAATTCGATCATAGCTGGCTTTGAAAATAAAGATAGGTTGTGTAATAATTGAAAAATAAATGAAGAGATGAATATTTGAAGGGTTATTAAAGACCTTCATTCAAGGTCTAACAATATCCCTAACCTTTCTTCCTTTTCTTCTTACCCCTTTTCACGACATTAGAATGAATTTATGAAATTAACGAGTTCGCGAGACGATAAAGGCTTCTACCGGGTCAAAGAAAATAATCAAAGGACACCTTTCTTTTATGTTAGAGAAAAAAAAAAAAAAGAAGAAAGAAAATTTACGTTTCAAAAATATTGAAAATTAAAAACCCTCTTTTATATTGTTCGCTAGAAAAAAATAAAAAATATAAATTGAAAGATAACACGGGACGTGCTTACAACGTGTGCAAAAAAGATAACGTAAGTGTAAACTTTTTTATTTAAATCAAAAAAAAAGAAAATAAGGGAGAGATGAAAGAGAGAATATGGGAATAAAGAATGAAGAAAAATAAATTAAATATAAAACCTAATAAACATGATGGGAGGTAGGGGAGGGGAGGAAGGAAGGAAGGAAGGAAGGAAGGAAAGAAAATAAAAGATAAGGGTAATAATATGAGATATAAAAGCTGAGAGATTAACAATTAAATACAGAAAATGAATGTGCATGAATGTGTGTGTGAATCAAAGGTGGAATTAATTTTTTTTTTCTAAGAGAATAAAAAATACAATAAAGATAAAGAGAGAGAGAGAGAGAGAGAGAAAGTGTATGTGCGTGCGTGTGTGTGTGTGTGTGTGTGTAGTTTAAAAATTAAAAGACGAAAGTAACGAGTAGAGTGAGTTAAAAATAGGGGAACCGCTATAGTAAATTTTACGTTAAATATGTCGAGTTTAATTATGCTTAATGAAGAGAAAGAATATATGGACCGTTTATTTTGAAAGTGGTGTATGAAATTTATGTTTAATTTAGTGTAAACGTTTTGTTTATAACTAGTTTATATTTAATATCATACAAAATGCCAATGCTTTGTTCAATTTAAAATTGGCCGATAAAAGAAATTGAGTAACCATTGATTATGAAAGTGGCGTAAGTCCAATTTTCATAGACAGGTGGTCGGGGTTAGTGGCAACCGGTAGCTTCATAATTGACAAAAAACAAATTAATGAAACGTAAAAAGAGAAGAAGAATTTTAGAGATAGAATCTTTATCAGATGAAGATATTGTTATTGAAAACTTGGATTCTGCAAAAGAAAATAAACAAAATATATGCAACGAATAAACAAAATTAAGTGAAATGCCGGATAAGAGTACTATACAAAAAAAAGTAAAATTCATTCCAACAAAAACATTTGAATCCAAACACTGTAACTGCTCGAAGAAATGCATAGAACGTGTTATTGAATCAGAACGTAGAACAATTTTTGTTAAATTCTGGAATATAGGTAATTTTAATAAGCAAAACATATTTCTCCACTGTAGTGTTCAACGTAAAACTGTAAATAGAAGAAGGCCAAGAAATCATTAAAGCACTTTGAGGGCTTATGCTTATCAATTTCACCTGGCCACTTCTCGCGGAAACATTTTAGTATGTAAGAAGTTTTTCATGAATACTTTCAACATGTCTACTGAACGAATTGGTCGTGTCTTAAAAGCGCATGATAATATTCCGAAAGACATGCGTGGACAAATGGATGGTTGTTGCAAAAGAATTAATGAACTAATGACAAATACAGTGATAGAACACATAAAAAGTTTTCCGGCATTTGAAAATCATTATACTCGATCCCAAAATCCAGAACGGATGTTCTTGAATTCTGAATTAAACATAAGAAAAATGTTTAATTCGTACTTAGAAAAATGTAAGGAAAATAACTTGAGTTCGGTTAATGAATGAACGTACACACTGTCACATGAAGAGCATAAATAATTAATAATACTAATATCTTGTGTTAAGTTTAACATTTTATAAATATAATTAACATTCCAAATAAAAAATACTAATTCTATTTTATTTCTTGTTATCGTTTATAAACAAAATTGGATTAATATGAAATATATTTTAAGCGATATTTGTTATTTCAAAATTGAAATTTAATGATGTTTACAATTGACTTATTATGAAAGTGATGTAAGTCTATTTGCAGTCTGGAAATATATATTATATTATATATATTATATATATTATATTATATATATTATATATATTATATTATATATACTATTATATATATATTATATTATATATATTATTATATATATATATTATATTATATATATTATATTATATACATTATTTTAGTAAAATTCGCCTAAAAGAAATATTAGGAGGTTAATTTAGTTTCCGCCCGCAAATGTTAGATGGCAATGTAAACAGTTCTAAGAAGTCATTACTAACGAAACAGGTAGTTTGTGTTAATTTCGACATTTCTCGATAACATTCAGTCAGCATACACAATTATTTTCCTAAACAACAATCTCTTTTGCTTTGTTTAAAATGGAACGCGATAAAGTGTTTTTTCGACATGTGCTTTTGCACTATTTTGATTTAAAAAAAAGTGTAGCAGAAGTTCATCGATTACTTGAAGAAGCTTATGGTGATCGAGCTCCATCACATACAACATGTAAAGAGTGGTATAGACGATTCAAAAGTAATGATTTTGATGTCAATGACAAACCACGCTCAGGACAGCCGAAAAAATTCCCAGACGATGAATTGCTAGCATTATTGCATGAAAACTCAGCTCGAACGTTACAAGAACTTGGAAACGAGCTAGGAGTTACTAAAGCAGCTGTTTCCAAACGTTTACACGCCATGGGAAAGATCCAAAAAGAAGGAAGATGGGTACCACATGAATTGTCTGAAAGTGCCATTCACAACCGTTTCAATATCACGGTTTCGTTGCTTGCCAGGCAAAAAAAGAAGAGTTTTCTGTGGCGTATTGTGACTGGCGATGAAAAGTGGATCTACTACGACAATCCCAAACGCAAAAAATCATGGGTAGACCCAGGACAACCATCAACATCGCAGCCAAAACGGAACATCCACGGTCATAAGGTAATGCTTTGCATTTGGTGGGATCAACAAGGAGTGCTGTAGTACGAACTGCTGAAACCAAACGAAACTGTTACTGCCGATGTCTACATATGTCAATTGAACAAATTGAATGATGAGCTGTTGCGAAAAAGACCAGCAATAGCGAGTAACAGGCGCAAAGTTATTCTCTTACACGATAACGCTCGGCCACATACTGGAAAAACCGTCAAAGAAACACTGACGCAGCTCGAATGGGAAACTCTTCCTCACCCAGCGTACTCACCAGACATAGCGCCTTCTGATTACCACTTATTCAGATCGATGCAGCACGGCTTGAGTGGTACACGCTTCCGAAATGTTGAAGAAGTGCGAAAATGGGTGGACGAATGGATTGCTTCGAAACAAACATCGTTTTATCGAGATGGTATCGCCCAGTTGCCAGAAAGATGGCAAAAAGTTGTTGAAAATAATGGAAAATACTTTCATTGAAATAATTTGAACAAATTCTTTACAATAAATGCTTTTTCTTAGTATTTTTTGGGCGGAAACTAAGTTAACCACCTAATATATATAATCAAATTACATATTAATAAATTAGTACAAACATTCTGAGACTTCACATAATGAACCTATATTTTTTAATTGTCAGATTCGCTAACATTTAATTTTCTTGAAACAAAGGGAAATAGACTTGCACTACTCTCAAAATAAACGGTCCATATGTATATGAATGATGTTAAAGATGGTACATCTATCACTCTTTCTCTCTTCTAACCAAGGAGATACCGTAATAACGCAAACCATTTTCACTGTTAATTACTATTATTATTATTATTATCCGTCTATTAAAGTTCGTAGGACAGTTAAAATAAATCGCATCTTAAACTTTAGGACTAAGTTTAGTGTAACATCTGCAACGTGTCCTTGTCGTTCTACCACATTGAGTGAGAATTATAATCTAGAAGAAAGTACTTGAAAAGTTTTATCTATTATTATCTGTTGGGGAGAGGTATATTTTATATATTATAATATCAGGAATATTTTTTTGTAGAGATATTATAACTTCGAACAGATCTCTCACGTATTTTGTATACTCCAGATTATTTCTATCTGTTGAGTGCTGAAGGATGGGTTTAAGAGGATATAAATGAATTTTGGTCAAAATCAAATGAGTATGCTAATGTATTATATTCCAACGAGTTGCACGTAAACTCCTTGACATATTTTAATGTTGAATTATTAAAGGAGGATTCTAACTTAAAACTGATATTTACGCTGTTATTCGAACTAGGTTTTTTTATGTTTTGTGGTTTTGAAAAAAAAAACTGGTATTATGTTCCTTCAATGAGATCAAATTGCACGAAATTATCTGAAACTTAGGCTTCTATAATTTTATTTTGTTAGGAATAGATTGGAGATAAAATATTGCTATTTTATATAATCTTTTTTGTTTTCAATTTAAATTTAGATGGGTCGAGGACTTTTCACTCATTTCGCACATTTCTATTTTTTGTTTATGGTATTGGATATTTTTTGAGGTAAACCAATGAGAGACGAATTTTTTACATTGGTTTTTTTGTGTGTTACGTATTTTATATTAAATTATAAATGTATCATAATTTTTTTCTCTGCTAAACTAATTAGAGTGAATATTTGTTTCTAAAAAAAATATCTTCGTCGTATTTTCTATCAAGTCATCGTTAAACTTCGACGAAACGAAGAAATTGTTCGGTTAAATACGAACAAGGGAAAGATTTTAATTCAATTTTTCGGATTTACGTATATGCGTACCTGTGTAGGTACACGTATGAATCTGTGAAAAAAGAAATAAAATGTATGGAATGAAAGACTGGGAGATTTCAACGTGACATTTTTAACAATCGAACATAAATTTATATTCGTTATTATTATAGTCCGTATTTAACACGTTTGACATCAAATATTGTTTATCCGAAATATAAACTTTCATATTAATTCATTTAAATTATCATTCAAGATTAATGAGTCGTAATGATATTACCAATATTTAATACAACATATCTATAATTGATTATAGTTTAGAATATTTCTGTTATAATCCTTCGATTTAAAATATTGTCATAATGATTTAATTTTATTGAGAATAATTTTAAATATTATTGGTTTTCCTTCCATAATTTATTTAAGGGGGTATTCTAGTTTGGAGGCTCGATTTTGAGATGATTTTACGGGCGTAATAAAAAGAAACAGTAATCATTTTTACGTTACATGTTTTATTGAAAAAATATTCAAAATTGAAGTCGGTAAAGGCCGTCAAAGTACTCAAAAAAAAGGTGTCTCCTGGTTGACGTGATTTCAATCCTCCTGGTGATCTGACACACAAAAATAAGGTTAATTATTATTAAACAAAGATGTAGAATTATCTGGACGTAGCTGATTTGAAAAAAAAAATTTTTTCACGAAATGACGTCTTTCTGAAAACAAAGGTCATTTTCTGCCTCCTTTTTTTCAACTTTGGTAATTTTTTAAAAATAGTAAAAAAACAAAATTACAAAAACCCCTATGTGGAGACAATTTTGATAGTATTGAAAAAGTCTGTACCAAATTTCAAGTAAATCGGTGCATTAGAACTTGAGATATCATGTCAACCGTATCGAAAAAAGTAGTTTTCAGAAAAACACGTTTAAAGTTTTGATTGTTCATTCGTATCAGATTAGATGCCACGTCACTAAAATACCTATAACTCCAAAAATAATTCGAATTTCCGTAAATCCTCTTAGAGGCTTATTTTTAAAGGTCTAAACTTTGAAAATATGAAAAAAAAAAATTGATTTTTCGAATTTCTAGACTAGAATACCCCCTTAATAATATTGTAATGAAAACTTATTAATAATAATCGAATATTATTTTATATGAATGTTGTTGTTAGAATTATTAACGATATGAGTGTTTTTTCGTATAAAAATTTCAATTCTCTTTTTGTCAGTTCATCTCTTAAAGCTTTTCACCAGCAGACCACTCGAAGCTTCTCGGTACGCTCTTGGCAAACGCGTGTTCATAAATTCTCAACGCTTGCCGCTACGTAACTATTCGGATTTGTATCGAACATACCGGATTCGAACGTCGAATTCAACATGGAAATTTTCAAGTCCGGATTTTAAAAGGAAAAAACGATAAAAAAAAAAGGAGAGTGAGAGAGAGAGAGAGAAATAAAAAACTCAGTTCGTTACGCTTAGAGCATCGTTCGTTCAATATCCACGATTAATAAATATAAAAAAGAAAATTTATTTGATCGAACGTTATGATCCATAGTTTTTGGTTCTACTTTCCTAACGAACAAATGTAGAACGACTGATATTTTTTTGTTCTTTTACGATCCTCGTAAAAAAAAAAATTGAGAAGAAGTAGCAAGGGAGAAAGAATTTATGGATATTTTTATAATAACTTTTATTATTACGAACCCAATGAACACAAGACGTTAATATGACGTACGATTTACGTCATTTTTGAAAAATTACGTTTTTGAAAAATGACATAAATCGTATTAGGTGTTGGAATTAACTCGTAGCGTTATACTAAAGATGACATGAGTTTTAAAGTATTCTGTTTTCACCTTCAGAAACAAAGTTATCGTAAACCAGCTCTAACAAGGTTTTATTTTTACGACAAATATTATGTTTTAATTGTTAATAACATCATGTTACTATTATTTAAATATGTTGAGGTTTATCCCAAATAAAGTGTTTTTGCGGAAACGGCAAAAAAGAAAAAGTTTTTTAGATCGTATTGTTACTAGTGATGAAAAGTGGATACATTATGACAATCCTAAACGTAGAAAATCATGGGTTAAGCCCGGACAACCATCATCATCAGTGGCAAAACGCAATATTCATGGATCTAAGCTCCTCCTTTGTATTTGGTGGGATCAACAAGGTGTAGTTTATTATGAATCGTTAAAACCCAATGAAACCATCACTGGGGATCGCTACTGGTTACAATTGATGCGTTTGAGTCGTGCATTGAAGGAAAAACGGCCGGAATGGAGCAAAAGACACGATAAAGTTATTTTACTGCACGACAATGCTCGACCTCACGTGGTGAAACCAGTGAAAACATATCTGGAAACATTGAAATGGGAAGTCTTAACCCACCCGCTGTATTCTCCGGATATTGCCCCTTCGGATTGCCACCTGTTTCGATCAATGGCTCATGGTTTATCAGGGGAAAAATTAACATCTTATGAGGATTGCCAAAATTGGATCGATTCATGGATTCCCTCCAAGGACGAAGAGTTTTTTCGACGGGGTATTCGACAGTTACCTGAAAAATGGGAAAAAGTAGTGGCAAGCGATGGGCAGTATTTTCAATAATGTAATTTTTTACTTTCATTTCAAATAAATCGTTATTTTTTAATAAAAAAAACGCTACGAATTAAATCCAACACCTAATACGTCATATTAACGTTTTGTGTTCAATGAGGAAATAATTGTTATTTCGTAATTTGGAAATTTTAAAAACAAAGGATTTGGACGAAATATTTGTCGAATATATATCTTTCATGATTTATGATAAGATCGAATGAATATTTGAATAGTATTGTATTTTTGTATAAAATCGAGGAAAGAAATAAGGAAAGAAAGACGTGAAAGTCTGTTGTAATAAAAAGAAGAGAAAAGAATGAAGTATGATCGATACGCCGATATTTGTTTCCTCGAACGAGAAGTCGTGTCGTGTTACGTTGGTCTATTCACTCCGAAACAAAACTCAATTATCGGATAAAAGGCGCTCGAGTAGTAGCGTGTTACGGAAAATTGAAAACTCCCCCTTGCGTATCAATGACCGCCACTTTATTACGTTTCTCGCACTACTGAATTTCTCGACAACCTCGTATGTTTCATTTAACATTTCAATTTTTCATATATATATATATTTTATTTATATATCCTATCGTCCAATATTTATTCATTTAATCATTTTAAATAAACGAAGTTGTATATTGTCATCCAACAAATTGCAACGAGTAATTTTTTTTTCCGAGAGAGAGTTTCAGAGATTATATTTATTTACTATTTATGTCAAATTTATTGAACTATACATACGTATGGGTATAAAATGGTTAAAACCAAATTAACACAATTTTCATGAACTACGATCTAAAAGAAATTGAAATATATTAACCCTTTCAGTTCTTAACGATTCATAATACGAATCGTAATGATTTTGTAGATTTTATTATTGGCTTGATAATTATTATTAAAAAAAAAAAAAAAAATTAAAAAAAAATAAAAATTAATTAATTAACGGAAAGATATCGAGTACGGAATTTGATTAAAAAAAAATTTCTTCCCATTAGATAATATATCTACAATATTTAATTAACGGAACCGTCAGAGAGAGAGAGAGAGAGGAAGAGAAAAATCGACGATTGAAAAACTGGGGAAAAATGTGATTGACTTTCACTAAAACTTTCGAGAGTAAAATAGAAAAAAGGAATAAAATAGATACGAAAAGGAAAGAAAAGAAAATGGGAAAGTGTGTATAAGTGAGTGTAGCATAATTATCATTGTTACGTTTGCTCGTATCGTATAAAATCCAGGAACAAGAAAGGTGATGGTGATAGGAGTTAGAGTATGGGGATCTAAGAAGTAGTAAGTGCACTGTTTTAAATGGGAGTCACACCTCGCGTGAGAGAAAGAACAGAGGAAAATAGTAGGATGTTGTACCTCCTCTTCTGGGAGGAAGTAACACCTACCATCATTTCCTGGTAGTCTATGGCATGCGAGGGTGAAACACAAGAAGATACGATAGGACATGCTGTTCTTTACTTGTTTGCGTAACACCGTCTATCGTTTATCCCATTTCCTTCCCTGAGATGACGCTGACCTCGTTTGTCTTTACGATCAATTAGCTCTCTGCCAACATCTCCTTTTAATTGTTTCTTTACTTTCCAAAAACAAATATTCCAACAGATAAAACACCCCGTTAATCCTAAATATCGATTACTTCTAACCTTTTTTTTTTATCCTCTCGACACACATACTATTAGAATTTAATTATTCTTATCCGTTATTCTACTCACTTGCATGCTAATATTTTGTTTAAACAGTTTTGGAATATGCAAACTTAATATTAACGTGTTCTGTGTTTGGGTCTAACAAACTATTATGAAATTTATAACATGACTGACTTCCTTATTTCAGTTGATGATAATTTAGGAATTAAATATAATAAGCAGGATACAATTCTTGGTACGATTTCTCATCGATGGTTAATCTTTCTCTCTTTCTCTTTTATTTTCTATATTCTTGTCATCAAATAACAGATTGTATTAATAATTTATCTAAAAATACATTGCATAATTATTTTGTAGGAATCGCAAGACAATGCAAAAGTGAAACTACCGGAGTTCCTTTCGGAATTGGACCTGGCAAGTCTCGAGGCTTCCGAGGAAGACGTCGAGGCCTTGAAAAAAATAGCTAAGAGATTGGCACCAGAGAAGAATGGCGAGTACCAAGTCTATCAAGGTTTTCACAATCATCCCTTTAACAATCCTGATTAACAAATCAAGCACTTTCTGCATTATTACCTACACTAAAACTAATTTATTTTCCTAGTCTTCTTTGGGAACGAGGATCTTCTTAAGGAGTGGCTCAAAGGAGCGGGTATTTCAAATAATCCACATTTAATCCTCCTTGCATGTTACTCTCCTTTTTTTAAATACTAATTACATTCTAATCTGATCTCATTCATTCGAACCCGTTTCGTAGTACTTACATTTCTCTACCACACGTACAATTATTGTAAGAAGAACTGCCATTGATTTTTGCTGTGTGTTATTTAGGTGTATCCGGACAACCAGGCGTCGATTTTCCAACCTTTACGACAATCCCAGCAACCTCGTTCAGTTGTCGCGGTTTGAAAGGTGGTTACTATGCTGATTTGGAAACTAATTGTCAAGTACGTTACCCGTCACAAAACAAGTGATCAATGATTTTTAATTTATTTCTATATAATTTATTTTACATTTAAATTATTCGAAAAATAGAGATTACGAATAACCGAGAATTCGAACATTTTCTTTCAGGTATTTCACATCTGCGACAACGGACGTAAGATATCGTTTCTATGTCCCAACGGTACCATCTTCCAGCAATCGCAATTGATCTGCGATTGGTGGTTCAAAGTAGATTGCAGCAAGTCGACCGAACTTTACGAGCAGAGCGCCGAACAGCTAGCAGAGGAGGAAAGAAAACGTACGGAAGAGAAGAAAATGAAATCTGAATTTCATCGTACCGTGGATCACGATGGACACGATTATCATCAAGGTCAAGAAAATTACGATGGAAGACAAAACGGTCGAACGAATCCTTTCGGTCAATCCGCGAGACCCAATCAAATTCAAGATAATGTTGATGGTTTTAAATCTCAATTTAAACAGAACAATAATGTTTACGATCAAACAAATGGCAGATCTGCTGGCAGTCAATTTGCACAAAATACCAATTCGAATAATTTTCAAAGCAACGAACAAGATTTCGAAGAGAATTTCAATACCAAACCCAAACAAGGACCAGCATTTAATTATCGAACGATAAATAGACAACAGAATCAACTGTTAGATACTCAGAATGGTAAATACAATCAATATAATCCAAGCTACGAGGAAAAGTTTCAGGAAAGCTCTCAAGACAATCAGGATCAATCTAACAATTCCCAGGATTATTATGGATCAGCTGGTACACAAAACGTAGCTAGAAACGAAAGACCTAATAGTAGAAATCCTAAAGCTAGGGGAAATTATGCACGAAATTTAAATAATTTCAATTCGCCTACTCAAAAAGCTACACCTGCTTATATGGAAACGACTACTTTTAGGACAACCACTTCGAGTCCTGTTAAAGAGTTTCAACAGTTTGCCGAGAGTGCTGCTTTCGTTTCAAATCGTGGCAATTATTACAACAACAATGCTGCCAATCGTCAATTTTATTATCAACCTTACAACAACAATCAAGAAACAACTACGAAAGACCCAGCAACGACTAAAGAAAAAAAGTAGTAGTCCAGCTTTGATAAGAACTAGATTTAGTATACCACCATTCCCTGGTCCAACGTTCGCACCGATTTACAAACCACGAACGACCACTATACCGAATCACGAGACGACATTGCAATATACTACAACAACCGAAAAGACCTTGGATAGTACGGATTACTACAGACAGCCTTATACAACGGAAACGTCGTATGGTTTTGGTGGTGGTGGTGGCGGTGGTGTTGGTGAAATCGTTACCACAACTAATCGTCTGGAAAGCGAGGATTATCAAACCAGTACGGAATCCATTTCCACGGCAGCCTTAAATGGAAATTATCAGGAAAACTCTGAAACACCGACAGCTTACCGTTCAAACGTGGATTCTAGTAATCCTGATCGGGGCACATTTACGGATTATTATCCAAATAATAACGAATATAATACGAATAAGGTGATCGAAAGTGATCAAGAATCGAGTTATACGACAACTAGGTCTAACATTAACACAGACAATTCACGTGAATATACCGAAGATCTAGGAACAACGGCAGCTTCTATTGATTATTCAAATGACGTTTTGGAGAGACAAAATTTCGGAAATACGGAGGCCGAATCGAAAATCAGCACCAAAGAACCTACGAGAAATTCTCCGAGTTATCGTGCCAACTCGATAAATGCTTCAACGGAAAAACCATCTAGGAGTACTCAGCAATATTCGCAAACTGAAAAGACCTTGAGTCCGTACGACACTAGTTTTACGTACAAACAAGGCAAAGTTATGTCGACGTTAGGCCCCTACATTCCATTCACGAAGAATTACATTCATTCCAGTACCTCGACCTCCACGACGACCCCAACGACGACGACAACGACAACGACAACGACAGCTAAGCCACCGGTATACACAGCGACAGTACCTAGTTTAACATCTACCGCGGCCAATTATCGCAATCCTAAAAACTTGGTATCTAAATCGAAACAATTTTTCTCTTCCTCGAACAAATTGAAAGGCAGTAGTTCTACTTATTTACCGGAATCTCGATCCACTTTGAAGATTGGCACGACTTTGGATAACAGGCCTGTTAACGAGAGAGAACACGTACTCGATATGTTACATTCTCTTCGAGGCTTAGAAAACGATGTAAACACGTCCGGTATTTCTCGTCCGAGCTTCTCGACCGCCTCCGGACCATCCACTTTACATTCTCTCGCATTGTACTTCGCCACTGCTAGTGAAAACTTTGCCTCAAAGGAGTCAACCGAATCGACTACGGATCGTCCAGAAGAAACTGAAGAATCCTCGACGGAGAAAAAGAATGATTCATCCATTGAACTACCTAAGAGTATACTCACTCAACATACGGTCGAATCTTATGCTGAATTATTTAAACTGAACAACGCTTTAGAGATCAACGATACGAGGATAGAGGATTCGAACGAGTATGATAACTCCAGCGACGATTTGGATCTTCAACAGAGCGAGGGTCCGGTAAACGGTGCAAATAAAACAAACGGGACGAAGCTACGTGAGCTTGCTCAAGTATTCACACACGCTCTATCTGCTTACTTGCAAGATCCCGACACGTTCAAAAAAGTACTCACCGATATAAGGCCAACCGATCCAACTTGGACTACCGAAAGTGATCAGAGTGAAACCACCACTTCTTATCCCAGCACGATAACCGAAGAATTTCCATCGGTTACCAAGGAAAAAGACGAGGTATTGGATTTCTCCGAGGACGTGAATGGTTCGAGAAGACGAAAGCCAACTAGCGTATATCCGAGCGTGTATCAACCTTCTTCCATCGTGATCACGAGCAGCACCTATAAACCTTATTTGTCCCAACGTGACTTCTACGGTTCGACCTTGCCACCGGCTCAGATTCCACACCGTGACTTTTACACGACTGCATTCCCAGAAACGTATCGACGCGACGTTTATAACTCAACTCTGTCACCTGTTAGGTCGGTCAGCAGTGTCTCTCATTCCACTGGTAATACAATTCGATCTTTAGAAGAAAATAGTTATCAAACGACAACCTGGTTACCTCCTAAACCGCAAAACAATTATTATTACACGACAACGATACCTCCTTCGGAAGATACCTTAGATCAAACAACGACTTCCTCGTTGAACGATCTATCGAATAACGATTACTACGAATCATCGACTGTCCCAGCCGACAACAACTTTGCTTACATCGTAAACAGTGCTTTCAATGCCGGCAACGACAATCGTTTACCCGTTAGCAGCGTCGAGACAAGCGACTCCAATGGGTCGTCTCAAGATGATTACTTTCCCCTAGAATACAAATCTGTAGAAAATCAATTTGGCGATACTTCGAACGAAACAACGTTTAGATCGGACCCTTACGGTAAACACGTGAAACCTGCAGGTATTACACCGATATATAAAAATTATGTATCCTCTTCGACACCAGCTTATTACTTACAATATGCTCAAGATTCTCATCAAGGTAGTAAATCAGAAAGATTTGGTACGCCGCATTACTTCAAACCAGAAGATAACAACAACAACAATGGTGGTTCAGCAGCGATCGAAGTATCCAACAGTATAATCCCTAGCTCTACCACATCGATACCTCCTAAAAGGATTAGCAATAGTCCTTTCAGAATACGTTATTACGATTCCAGAATCCCAGATGAATCTCTTGTAACTGCTCGTAGCTCTTATCAGAATTTTCGAACACAGAATCGCGTCGAAAGTAATGTCAAGTCAGCAGAAAAAACTACCACAGAGAGGTCAACGATGACATCGATATCGTCCTCGAACAAAATTGGACTAGATCCGATAACAACTACGGTAACCGACGTTGATGATTCTTCTCACGTTACTACTGTCACTAGAAACGCTTCAAGCAATAATACCATTCAGAACAATACTACTTCGAGCATATTGAGCAATGATCATTGGACGTCCTCGCCTATGGTTACTCAACTTTGGGAAAGTACTATTTTCATAGATCCTAAACGTATAAATCACGGCTTAGAAGATGATCATTCGTCGAAAGAATTAACTTCGAGCGAAACATTTTCAACATTGAAACCAGCTCGCAGTAGTACTTTAGATTCTTTCAAGGATAAAAGTTTTACGGTCAATACTCTCGAAGAAGCTACGAAATCGTCAGCATCGAACGAGGATATCTCAACACCTTGGCAATGGACACCCAACAACGACGACTCACCAACAGCGTTTACTTTACTACCAAGCGTGTTCTCCGGCGAGAACACGGCAACCCCAACACCGATTTATACTACCCGTTCTAGTATAACAACTACAATAACGTCTTCTGTTACATCAACCAACACCATACCCCAAGACAATGCTCTGGTTTCCTTGCTGCCTTACACATCGACGAGTTCGGGTGCATCGAACACGAGTGACAACAACGAGGTCGTCAAGGCTAAAAGGATCTTTGGTAAACTAAACGAAAGTAGTTCGGATACATTGATGAAAGTGATGAAACAAGCTGATACCAACGAAACCGTCAGACAATTAGTTTTACTCTTGATCAATCATTGCAACGGACCGATGAACAAGACCATGGAAGAAGAAAAGGAACAATTGTTGAATGCACTTTTAAGAATGCCAGTCAACAGATTTTCTACCGAAGAATCCCGCGAAATTGTAGCTGGAATAAACAAATTAACATTACCGATCGGTAGACGATCATCTTCGAGATCTAACAGTGCTGATTCTAGAACATCTTCAACAACACCCAGATCATCCGAACCTTCGATTACTACATTCCGCAGTAGACAGGGGAGAAAATTTCGAACAACTACGGATAATCCGTCAGTTTTATCGAGAAGATCTGACGATCCTGAAACGCAAGAAACGATTGACTCGTTAGCGGAAACAAAGGTGTCCGATAACAGAGCGTTAGACCTTTTGAGATCTCTTTACTCGGTCGCTGCTAAATGGGGTTGAAATTAAAATTAATCCGTTTGAATGAAATTTTTTCGATATTACTGAGAAAAAGGATGCTCGTTCGTTAAACCATGCAAAACGTTCGTGTTTATCGACAATGTAGATTAATTATTTACACGCACAAAAAAAAAACATACAAACAAACATACATATACATCCAAAAACATACATTCAAATACACGAGATATATTCGTAGCTCTTAAAAAGAGTTTACGATATAACGAGAACTGTTTCCTAAATGGCGATAGACAGTAGCAGTTCGATCGATAGTTTTTATTTATAGCGCTCCGTTTTAGAAAATAAGAATTGACGATATATCCTCTAACCATTTATCTGGTTGATCGGATTAACGTGCTGATGAAACAAGATTAGATTACGTACGTAAGTTTTCCGTACCCATTCGAAAATATATCGATTTGTCCGATTTTGATCCTGGCATTGATATGGCTAACACGATTATAACGAAAGATCGTTGAACTTATCTCTACTGTTTTATTCGATCCTTTTTTTTCTGAAACTTTTCCAACAAATATTAAATATTTATATCTGTAGACTGAAAGAGATGAAAAAGCAAACTGCTAGCTAAGACGATATCGATTCGAAATAAATCGTAAAAGTTTGTATTAAAAATTTATTGATAAAAATAATTCTCAGTCACGTTTCGTTATTGATATTTCATGAAATTTTCGGTTCTTCTGGCAGATTTTCAAAAGAAGAGGATACCCGAACCTTATTAACGTCTTCTTCCTCTCTTCCATGTAAATTTATATTACAAAAAGATGTTTCTTAGTATACCATGTTCTCGTATTAAAAATAACATTGATAAGTTATACTTGCATACTCAATTTACAAGACAAATAATAAGGAAAATATATTATAAAAATAATTGAAAAAAAAAAGAAAAAAAAAAGAAGAAATATCTTTCCTTTCTCGATTCGTGTCCTCTTTCGTTATTGCGTTTATTCAAAAGGAATGATCTTCGAGTGTTACTCATGTTAAGATGATCGTAAGTTACATACGTGTGTATGTAATACGTGCGTAGATATTGTATGAATATTATCGAAACGAGAGATGCTTCGTTTTACGATCGCAAGCAAAGCTAGCAAACGGTAAATCATCAACGATCTTCCTTATTTGATGGTAATCGCTTTCGTAAAATATTATATTCTATCCCTGTGATGATTTATGTTTTACGATAGGAATTACGTGTGTCTTCTTCTTTTTCTTCTTCTTGCGTTCTCCATTCCGTCTGCACGTGAATCTATCCAAAAGATTTCCCACGCTTTTAAATATACTATAATGCGTTGAAAATCTTTTTTCAAGAAATTAATGGACAAACTTTGAAGTTAACAATTATTTCCAAATTATTATTAATAAATATTTTCTTCTTATCTTTGGAATTTTTAATCTTTTCAGGAGCCCTACCACGTATTTCAATTTTATTTCATCATTTATTATGAAATTTATGCATATGTTATTTTAATTTTGAATTATTTAGAGAAATTTTTAAATATGACATTTCTTTATTTATTATAAATAAATATCTTTGGTTATTAATAAAATGGAAGATTTGCTCTTGAAAAGATTAATATCGGATCGATTAAATCGTAAATCGATTTTTTAATGTAATCCGATATGTGATTTGAAGTTTAGAAAGGAATTATTCATACGTATTAGATTAATTATACACATATAGCAATGTTTTACGTTTTCCTAATTGAATAACGTATTATATATGCATGTGTTATTTATTCCATACAATTTAGCGAATCTTTAAAGAACCTACGCGAATCGAGTAATATATATTTTACGATTTTGGTGTCGGTGAATCCCTTCCTTGTGTTTGGGTATTTCGGAAATAAAGTAATAATAATAATAATAATAATATTATTATAATAATATTAATAATGAAGTAATATTATATACATACATATACATGATATGGGCTACAATCCGGAAATATCCAAACGGCAATACGCAATGTATGATTATAAATGTTCAGTACAAGTAACCGAACACAGTAGCGTTTAGATATAAACATGAGATTTTCTGTAAAATATGCTTGTACAGAATATGTGAATAAAACAAATTCAAGATTTTGTTAATATGATCGATTCAACGTAAATAAATATAAGATGCACGTTGTACTCATATTTATCCAACAAAACACATTATATTATGCACTTACCTCTCTTTTTCTTTTTTTTTTTTTTTTAGGGTACCTAAGTTTATTAAATTTGTAAAAAAATATTCAATAGTTTGAATAAAAAATAAATAATCGCGATTAAAATTCCATATAAAAATGAGTAAATAAAAATTATGGATGCTTGCAATAGAATTTTACGATTTCATAAATTTCTGTAAAGTTTTTTCTATATGTCATATAATTTAAATTTAAAATATAAACATAGTTCCGTATAGAATTTTCTAAACTCAGAAAGTTAATCTCAAAGAAAAATCATTCCATGACTACGATATCAGCAATTTGAAATATATTTCTATAAAATATTTGGTAATAATTTAATTTCTAAAAAAAAAAAATAGAAGAATGGTTGAATAACAATTTTGCAAATCTTGGAGAAAAATAACTTTTGTTAGATAGAAAAAAAAAAAAAACATTCTAGAACACGATTTTAGAACACGATTCTAGAAATTCGTAGCATCGTTTATGACCATGAACACGCAAATGATTTTTCAAAAGAAAATATGTGGAGTTGGAAGATCACGTTTGTTAGATCAGTTCGAAACGTGAATTATGTTTCGTAATCTGTTAACTGGACTCGATGGATATCAATCAAAGAAGTATTCGTGCAGCACGGCGGCCAAGCATGGAATCGAAATAGAGAAAAGACCAGACAAGACCAGACAAGACGAGACGAGACAAGACAAGAGAAGAGAAGGAAAGAGAAGAGAAGAGACGTGAATACGCGCGGATCAGAGCTGTTTGGAAGGAAATCCCAGGTCAAAGATCATTCGCGGAGAGAAGCCTAATTAATATTCCTTTAAGTACGTGCGCTGGTTGTTGTTGTTGTTGCTGCTGCTGCTTCTGCTGCTGTTGTGTTAGGTGGTATTCGTGTTAGATACTAGGATCTTTAAGTAGGTATGAAGGAAGGCCTTGCTTGCAAAATCATTTTCCTTCTGGACGATCTTGAGGTCGTCTTCTTGTACTTGTCTATCGCGCAATCTCAACCGATTGCCATTGCAGTATGATAAATGCGATCGTTCGCTACCTTCGAATCTCTCCACAAAAGCTAAAGGCTATATCACGATGAAATGTTCATCATATTGGAAGTATACACGAGTTAGAATTAGTTGGATTTAACGATTTAACCAAATAGACGTTATTTGTAATCTTATGTAATAACTTTTGTCATTATTTTGGTATAAACATATCTAAATACCTCTTTAAATATGATTGATTTGAGATTTTTCTTTTCTTCAATTTATATACAAAGATTTTAATATATTTTACGAAGACTATTGGTATACCAATCTGTGTGTGGTCTTCATTTCATTCAATTTTTTTATAGTAATAAATAATAAAAGTTTGATTAAGTGGAATGATGAAGGTCTAACCGATCAGAATTGCATACCGTTTCGCACCATCTATTTTAATTAAATTATTATTATTATTATTATTATTATTTACAGACGGTACTTTATCGAAAATACGACTAATCATATATTTCAATTTATTTCATAAATTATATTATTAAATAATTATCTTATATAAAAGAAATCTTATCGAGATAGAAATTCGACAAACCCTCCCCATACATTTACATTTACATTTTATAGAGATTAATTAATTATTATATAATAATAAAAAAGATTATTATCAAGATATAATAAAACATCAACGAATAAACGTAAATTTCTTTATATCGAATGTTTATAAAAATGTGACACAAATGACGCAAGTAACCATCAAACGTAGAAGGGGAAATTGCTTAATAGTTGAAACTTAAAAGTCAAGGGAAGAATGAGCATTTGCTTTAATAATAATTATCGAAGCTTGTTCTCGAGAGTTTTGTTAGTTTAACTTAAGAGAAGATTATCGAGAATAAAATAGATATAGGATTCGCTAATTAGCAGCAACGTTCTCGTAATCGGATCCTCTTTCTTTCCTTCTCTTTTTATTTTCTATCCTTGTTAATAGTGATTCAAGGTATCCCGTTGTGTATATCCTCGTTCCTGCGTTGCGAATCGGTCTTACGTCCGGATAAACTCGACTTCTTTTCGTAGATCTCGACCTTTTCCACTTAACGCCCTACTGTATTTAAATTAGCCTTGCGTGCATTCCCTCTCTTCCTCCCTGTATCTCTCGCGTTGAGAAAAAAATGTTCGAAGAAAGAAAGAGAAGTTAAGGTTGCACAATTAAGAGAAAAGTGAGTAGCTAGACTCGATTAACAGAATTTGATAAGAGATTCAAGAAATTTGATTCGTTCATTCATACCTTCGTGAGGTACTTAAATACAGGATGAGAGTTTCAATTTCTTAAATGGCATTTTAAATCAATTACGGTTATATGCTATTTGTTTGTTTCTTTTTTATCTAATTGTAAGGTAATTATCAAATTTTGAGCTTAAATTTTAATTAAAGTAAAGAAAATTCAATCTGTGAACCAATTAAGTCACATTTATATATATACGTGAAATTATTTAAATAATATAATATTTAAAAAAAATAACCCATAAATATGACACGTAAAGGGATTAATAGAAAATATACAAAATTAATTAAAAGTAATGCATAAAGGAATACACCCAGTTAACACAAAACGTTAATATGACGTTAATATGACGTCATTTTTGAAAAA
This sequence comes from Mischocyttarus mexicanus, assembly GCA_023678845.1. Classification (NCBI taxonomy): domain Eukaryota; kingdom Metazoa; phylum Arthropoda; class Insecta; order Hymenoptera; family Vespidae; genus Mischocyttarus; species Mischocyttarus mexicanus. Next base: position 848,079 of record JACGTP010000052.1, on the reverse strand, counting down.
TGACCTAAATCGAACGTCATATTAACGTTTTGTGTTAACTGGGTGTATCCCTTTATGCATTACTTTTAATTAATTTTGTATATTTTAACGTCATATTAACGTCATATTAACGTTTTGTGTTAACTGAGTGTATTCCTTTATGCATTACTTTTAATTCGATTTAGGTCATTTTTTAAAAATGACGTCATATTAACGTCATATTAACGTTTTGTGTTAACTAGGCAGTTATAGTCACCAATTTCCATACAATTCTCAACATATTATGTCTTCGTAAAATAAAATAAAATAAGAAATTAAAAGGTAAAATAAGATTAAAGTGATATGGTATAGAAAAGTATTGTGAAAATCTGGTCGGATCGTCGTTACTCTTCTTCTTCCGATTGCGTAAGGATAGCTCCAGAGAAAAGACTTGCAAGGTCCGTGTCCAGGATATGTCTCTCTGTTTGCGAGGAGAAAAAGTAAGCAGACGGTAGACGGTAACATAAAAGAGAGAGAATAAGAGAGTAACGTGCTCTCTTCTATAATCCTGCTCCGTGTTAAAGTCTCTTGGTTGTATCCTACGTGCTGTATACGAGGACTCTTCTTCTTCTTCTTCTTCTTCTTTCTCTCTCTCTCTCTCTCTGTCTTATTTTTCCCCTCCCGTGTTCATCTTCTTCTAGGCACTACAATTATCTTTGCGCTCTACTGCTGAGGCGGTAAAAGGTCGGCACTGATGCAATTTACCACGATATACCCGCGGAGGAACACGCGCTTAGGTTACATCGGAGTTGGCCAATTCCTAGGGCACAATTAAGTTTAAGGCTACCACTTGTTTCCAACTAGGAGACCCACCACCACCACCTTCTCATTCCATCTCTCTTACACCTACCCTTCTTTATTTCTATTCTCTTTATTTGTTCCTTTTTGTTTTGATTCTTATCGAACGGATTTATCGAATCGTCGAACAAATCCCATTTTAGCTACGATTTAATGAACTTTTATATTTCTTTTCAATTCTTATCTCTCTCTTTCTTGTTCTTAACGATATCAGAACTTTTGTAGATTAATCGGGGTTTTTTATTTTTTTTAACGATAAGTTAATTTTAGAATTTTTGTTAAGATTGTTTTTTTTTAAGTAATGATTAACGTATATGGAAAATCGATTTTTAATTGAATCATAATATTTTGCTATTACTTTTCAACGCAAGGTAAGAAAAATAAATTATTTAAATTATAGAGGAAAATATTATACAAAAGAAATATGAATAATTCATTCGTAATTTTATTTTTTCGTTTAGTTTCATTTCGATTTATATTTTTCTCACGCATTTAAACTTACAAAATAAATATGTTTTTTTTTGTTTTCTTTTTTGTTCAAATAAGAAAATAGTGTAAATAATAATAAAAAGCCTATTACTTTTGATCGTACTTTCTCCCGACGGATTTAAAATTGGAAGTTAGATTAACCCCGTAGAAATGGGATTAGTTTAAAAGTATAATATTTCGTCTTGAAATAAAACACAGACGTACCTTAGGATAAAGATGCGTCCAATGCAAGGAGAGATTGCGAAATGGAAGTTAATGCGAGTAACATCTTCGAGATAAAATTGCGTTTGATGAAATCGATCGTGTCGGGTTAGGTCTAAAAGAGGAAATCGACGTCGGCTCGAGGACGAGTAAAAGACCTAACTCTTCGTAATGTATTTACTTACTTACTTTGCTCGTACACACTTTTTACGGAAAGATCGCACGCGTCTACGATTACATTTCTTGCTTGAGTACAGATATACCTAAACTAAGAAATTCCTTTTTTTTTTCTCATAGAAATATAGATTTTTTCCGTACTTTCTTAACGAACGTTGTGTTGATCGGTTAATTCTTTCTACTTTCCAATCGAAGAAACACATAACTTTCTAAGCGCACGTCTACTTCTCCTATAATTATACGAAAGTTTCATTCTCCAAAGAGTCGTCTCAAAACTAACGATTATGACGAAAACATTTTATGTAATAATAACAATAATAATAACAATAATAATAATAATAATAATGATAATATCTTTTCAAATTTACAATAATAAATTTTAATCATTCACCCCAATGACTTTCAATGAATTATTTTTCTAGATTATTTATAGCTTAATAATTTTAAAAATACCAAAATTAAATTAACAGTAGAGCTAATTAAACACTATTGCAAATCTGTATTTAAAAAATTTAGATTTTTTGTTTATACTATTCTATAATAATAACCCTTGTCTTTATACAGTACTGAATACAGGTCGTCTATGCAAAAAGGCCCTGTACGAACGACTGATCCATGATACACGATGATACAAATAGTTGATGCAAACATACTAATTAAAAAGTTGAGAGGTAGAGGTAAAAGTCTTGCTGACATTGTTATTAAATAATCTCGTTGGGATGCATCATCCTTCCTCTCTCGTTTGCGAGAAATGTTTGGCACACTTTCCTTTAAAGTCGCTATGTACCTACATACACGCATGCATAAATATGTGCATATATATTCTCATAATAATCATGAAGAAGATGATGATGATGATGATGATAATGATGATGATGATGATAATGATGATGATGATGATGATTATCGTCATAATTTAACGTCCCAGGCTGGGCAACATCATGAAAATCAGCTATCTATTTTACTGCAGTCCCGTCAGACCTAACGAGCGCGATCTATACAAGAATCCCAAAGAATCGGGGAGAAAGTCTAAGATTCTTCTTCTTCTTCTTTTTACCTTTTTTTTTCTTCATCGTCTTCATCTTCTTCTTTGGCCATAATAGGCCAGAGCAAACATGCACTCGAATGCACATTGCTCGAGTATATAACCTCGATCTGTTCTTTACGTATTCTTCGTGTTTCTGTATCTCGATCTAAACTGATCGATCTATGAATAGATCTACGAAAGAATCTATTGGAAGACGAGTGTATTTTTAATTAGGTTGAATCAATTCAATTAGTTTCTCAACTACTTGCTTTTTGTTATAACATTTTATTCAAATATAATATTTTTATATGATTTATTAATTATTATGATGCAATGTATTGATGATTTATTGATAAAAGATAAAACAGTTAATTGAAAATTAGTAAAAATTTACAAATATTGGATCTAATATTAATTTTTCATTTTTTTAAATAATTATTTAAATATTAAGAACATTTCATCAAGGTGGATTCTGTTTTCATTTTTAATAAAAATTACTCACATAAATGCATAAGAATATTACATACTTGTACTTTTTTATCACACAATTTTAATTTTCTTTTTAGCGTTCCTTTTATTAATCCTTTGTACTCTCAGGATTCTACGAAAAAACTTCGTAATTGCTTGAGTTCTCTTTTCAACTTAACGATGATATAACATCGAATCACGTTTTATATTTAAAATAATATTCTCGAAATAATAGGGACAATTTAAATGTATTTTTTCTTTTTTTTTTCTTTTCTTCAGCTTATTCGCACGCTCGATTACGAATAAAAGAGTAGATAGAGAGAAAAAGAGAGAGAGAGAGTAGTTGGATCTTGATAGCAAAGTGCAATCGACTTTCCATCGTATTATGAATTAGTTATGAAGAAGAAGAAGAAGATGAAGATGAGAGAGCTTAGATTTAGACGATGATATATAATAGAGACTCTCGTGGCACTCCCTTTTCTCTCGATTCTTCCTTATACAACCACAAAATTTGGTTTATCTTCCTATTTCTAAATCAAAACAATAAAATATAAAAGAAAAGAAAATAATGAATGTTACAAAAATATATTCCAAGTATTACTTAAAGAGGGTATTCTAGTCTAGAAATTCGAAAAATTCAATTTTTTTTTTTTCATATTTTCAAAGTTTAAACCTTTAAGAATAAGCCTCTAAGAGGATTTACGAAAATTCCAATTATTTTCGGAGTTATAGTTAATTTTGTGACGCGCCATTCAGACTGCCCGAAATGAGAATGCATTTTTCTCAAAACTACTTTTTTCGATACGATTGATATGATATCTCAAGTTCTTATGCACCGATTTACTTGAAATTTGGTACAGACTTTTTCAATACTATCAAAATTGTCTCCACGTAAGGGTTTTTGTAATTTCGTTTTTTTACTATTTTTAAAAAATTACCAAAGTTGAAAAAAAGGAGGCAAAAAATGACCTTTGTTTTCAGAAAGACGTCATTTCGTGCAAAAATTTTTTTTCTCAAATCAGCTACGTCCAGATAATTCTACATCTTTGTTTAATAAGAATTTGCCTTATTTTTGTGTATCAGATCACCAGGAGGATTAGAATCACGTCAACCAGGAGACACCTTTGAGTATTTTAATTGGAAAGATATTTTTGAATACCTAAACTACTTTCCCTTTTTATTATTTCATTTTGAATAATAGAAAAATAATTGAAGATAAATAAAATTAGTCAAACGGATGCAACGTAACTAAGCTTACCGGTGATTATTACGAATGATTTCTATGCGTTTAATCTTCTAATAATTACACCTACGTGTCCTCCTAAGGTAATGAACATGATTTTCTGCATAAAATCACGTATACACACAGAGAGAGAAAGAGAGAGAGAGAAAGAGAGAGAGAGAAAGAGAGAGGACGAAACTAATTATCTTAGCCGAGTGTATTCGTTCCTTCTTGCACTTAATAATAGTCATTTATTATGCACGCCCAAGAATGTGTTTATAAATCGACGACTCTAATGGGCTCACCTTATACTTGTTTATCGTGATAAATCGCGATGATCGCTAGATGTTAGGAAACAAAACTTTCAATAGTTTTATCATTTCTTCTTAAAAAAAAATAGTTATCTCACCTATACCTGTGTACACATATGTGTGTGTGTGTGTTTCTGTGTGCATGCGTGTTAATCATTTATTACACAATTAATTCTACAAATTTTTAAATATAATAACTATGTGTCATAATAATTATTTAATTAATATTACATTTTTTTGGAGAAATGAAGAGGGAATGGAATGAAAAATTATTAGCAATTTAATGAACAACTGTTTTGAAATTATTGCACATATGTATTACGTAAGCTACAGTAGTTCGTATTAATATGTGGTAATTCAATAAAAATGTTCATTTTCTAATTTTAACATCTGCTCGAATATAGTCCACAGAGATCAGAAGAAAAAGAATGAAAGTAAAAATAAAAAATGAAAGATGATCTTAAAAAGTCTCTTTTAAAATCTGTTCCTTTAAGTTTGCCACCTTTGCGCGATCTGTTATAAATATTTATGAAGAAAAGCTATGATATGATGTAAACTCGATAGATTTAAAAGCATCACGTCAGGAAAGTTCAATGATAAAGACTTGTGCTACTTCAATGTAATTTAAAACCTTTCCACGAAAGATAATTCCTATAGGTTCTAGTGGATAAAACTAATCTTCACATTCATATCTAATATCCACGAATTCTATCAGTCTGTCAGTCCGATTAAGTCTGCAATTAAAAAATAAAATATGAATGAATAAGAAACGAGATAGAAAAATTGTATAAAATGTATATCATTTAAAAAATTTATTAAACAAATTGTTTGTTTCGTTAAACATTTAGGACGTTATTATTTGTACGTAAGAATGATCGTTAAAGATTGTATTAAAAAATTATGAATAATCGAATAATATATTTTTCCAAAAAAAAAAATCGGATTCACCTTATCTCGTGTTGTGATAACGATTAAGTGTTACATAGATGTAACATTTCTTGGAAGTAGAGTAAATCGTACCAACTTAAAAGATATGCCACGATCTCGTTTAATCGAATCGACTTGTTCGCACGAAATTCGTGAGAGAGAAGAAATTCTCTCATTTTTATTAAACTGGATTGCACCTATTGCAAAGGAATTTCTCGCGCGTAAAGATTTTCTCGAGAATTCTATCCGATCTCTATTGTACCACCACGTTCTTCTCTAATTAATATCAAAAGAAGGAATGAAACAAATAAAGAAATAAAGTGAAAAAGATAGCGAGAAAATGAGTTGTATGTGTCGTTTGGAAGACAAAAGCAATACTTTCAGAGATCATTTCTCGCCTCTTTGAATTCTTTTCATTCTATAAAATTACAAGAAATGCGAACAGAAAGAAAGAGAGAGAGAGAGAGAGAGAGAAAATAGTTGATGAATTGTACAGAATTTCATTGATTTTCTAACGCACAAACAGAGAAATGGAATCGAGTTTTATTTGAAAATCTATCAAACTGTTTCAACTAACTTACTTCTACTAACGAGCTAGAAAACTGATTGTAAAACATATGTAATTAAATAAACTTTAATGCGAATGTCGATGCCACGATATACACCATCAACTTCTCCAATTTTCGTGCCATTTACTTTGAAAATATTTTTCTGAAAAATATTTTCTTACGTTCTTTTCCTTAATGTTAACAATTTTTCGATATTTATACATTATTTTTCTACCGTATACATTTCGTATAAATAATTCATAGAAAATTTTAAATACATCTTTTAAAACATTCCTTTTTACGTCAATTTCACAAAATCTTATGAATTATTTATAAGAAAATATTTTTTAATATTCTTTTATTAACATTAAAGTCTCTTAGAAACCATTTACAATTATTTTGGATATATTTTGCGATTTGTTTTCATGTAATATATGTAAATTTATAAAACAAGAAAAAGAAGAAGAAGAAGAAGAAGAAGAAGAAGAAGTTGAAGGTATAAAATATCGACGTAACACGTAAGTTGAAGCATGCTCCGATTATGATGAAAGATAGAATAAATCATTCACGAATCGATGATTCATCGTATTCTCTCCCGGAGGCGTCACACCAGATCAGTTTCTCGAGGATGCGCACCTTGTTAAGATGCATCACACCGTATGCACCATCGCTTTCTTCTGTCATCTAGGATACACCGTAATAGTGAAAGTATTCTGTGTCGTAATACACATCGAATAACATAAATTCCGCGCGCAATCGGATTCCGTTAAGATTTCAAGTCTTCTTCAAATATCAACGTCAGTCCCTTTTAAGTTGAAATGTATCTTACATTATTTACCGTAGAATAATCTTTCCATGGTACTTACTCTCGACATACTAATACAATTTATAGATAATTATCGTTGTATAAGATTTTTCGTAAGAAAATTTATAGATAATAAAAATCAAGATTTTAATCTCGATTAAATTCAAACATTTCATTCGCGTATAAGTTTAACAAATTGATTTTTTAGAACAACGTTATATATTTTTTTTTAGAATGATACTTAATCTCTTAGGCATGGCTGAGTTTTGCACGGTGCTGTTTCTCAGAATTCAACGCGAATTACGTGTAAATAATACAGTACTGCAATGTGTGATGGATAATGCTGTTCTTTACACGAGTATATTGAAATCAAGTGTTTGAGGATTAAATTATAATCAATATAATATATAATAATAATATATATTAATATAATATTAATAATATATATTCATTAGTTACAGAAAGATGACATTCGCGAAAGCCACTATAGTGGCGCGTTGTACAGAAAGATTACATCCGCGAAAGCCACTATAGTGGTGCATAATATCTAAAAGGTTAATATCCCCCAAAAAAACTTCATTTATATATATATATCTTATTATCTTATATATAGAAGAAATATTTCTTTGATCATATGAAAATTCTCGAAAGTATTTCCATGCTCGAAAATTTCTTAATTAAGACGGACACTTAGTGGACTATTAAAAAAATGTTCTCGCGTCACCGAGAGTATGGTCTCATTCATATTCATATCATTCACTGGCGCGACGTGCAAGTTTGAAATACTCGAGGTGGAACAAGACGGAAGGACCAAAAATTACTCGAACCAAGAGAGAAAGAGAAAGAGAGAGTAAAAATGTCAGAACAGAAAAATGACTCGTTTTATAAATTTTGTTTAAAATGTATGAAATTCAATAAAACAAAAATAACAATTATTCGTATAATTGCGTTAAAACTTTATTTCAAAATGTATCGACACTTAATCGTCTTCTTTCTTCTTATCATCCTACTTTCTCTCTTTATTCTCGGTCTAGATTCATAATACGTACAAAACAGGCTTTGCTCAAAAGGATCGTGACTTCCTCGAGTAAATCTCCTTCTCCATTTAATGTTTTACTTTTACCCATTGACTTAATCGTGGTTTTGTAGACGCTGAATTTCCGGTGACGTTAATGCACTCGCGGATTTTTAAAAGCTGAAAAGAAAAATAGACAGAGAAATGTCATCTATCCTTTCGTGATTCGTAACAGTTACACAAATAGCAAAGAGAAAAGAAAAAAATTGGATCATTTGTTTGTGTATTGATTTTCCTTTTCTTTCTTATAAATCAAATTCTTTCGTCATCTAACTTCTTATTCGTTTCAAATATTAATTTTAATGTATGCCAATGTAACACGAGTGTCTTGTAATGATAAAGTGCAACAAATGTTTTCTGTACGTTTCAGTCTTTTAAATTTAACTTTGGAAGGAAGAACGATGACAACTTGATGGTTTTCTCGACTAACTTATTCTCTCTCTCTCTCTCTCTTTATTTTTATCAATTCAAACTGAGACGTTGATTTTCTGCCTACTTGATTTTCTCTTGCTTCACTCTTTTATTTAGTCTTATTTTCTTTCTAATTCATAATTATATATATTATAATCTTTCCTCAATAAATTCCTATCTCTCAATTTTGATTTATTTTTGAAATAAATCTCATCGATTATACCATTGATGTAATCTATGATTATTTCATTAATAAACTTTATCTTATCATTTCCTCCTTTTTTTTACATTTACATAAAAAGTTCATTAATTTCTATTAACTCTCTCAACACTGAACCTGCTTTCAAAGAGATAATATTCACATTAAGAAATGAATAATTAATTTAATAATTACAATTCCTACTAATCACGATCGTGTAAAATTATCTAATATAAATACTGTCTTATCAAAAAATATATTTTACTTGCTAGAATTCACATCTCTTAAAAAAAAAAAGAAATTCATTAAACACTGATATTATAAGTAAAATTTTACAACAATTTATTCGACTCCTTTGATCGTTAATTTAAAAGAATTTGTTCTATTCATGAGAAGAACTGAAGTTTAAATGTGAGGAGAAGGATTATAAACGTTGGATGAATAAAAGAAAGAAAAAGAAAATGAAAAGAAGAGGATAGAATTAAAGAAAGGAGTTAACAAAAGATAATAAGGACAATTATATGTAAAAAAGAAAAAAATTAAAAGATATGAGATTTTCTAATGAAAAATAACAGTTAAAAATATTCTACAAGGAGTATTCTTCTCTTTCACATTCGACTCTACGAAATAGTAAAGGTCGTATGAGGCTATCTATCTATCTATCTATCTATCTATCTATCTATCCATCTATCCATCTATCCATCCATCCATCCATCCATCTATCTAACCATCTCTCTCACTGCTATCTAACCGTTTACATCTGTAGCCCAGGTAAAAGATGTGATCACCTTAGTCGGCACGACCGAAGCACGTGCCTTCTTCGTTTTTCATTCTCTCTCTCTCTCTCTCTCTCTTTCTCTCTCATTTTATTTTCTTTTATTCTCTTTTATTCTCTCTTATTCCCACTCTCACTTTATCTACAAAATTTACGATCTTGATTAACGGGATCGGTGTGCTTGCGGAGTACAACAATCGCGAAGAAGAAGAAACCAGTTTTACGTTTTCATTAAGCTCCAAACTATTCTTCTTCAACATGTATTTGTATGTTAACACGTATACGTGGAAATATATTTACTGGTAAGAAAATTTCACAGTAAGAATAAGAAAGTAAGTTGGTATTAAATCTCTTTGGTAGAATTTCAAATGGGAGTTGAGATGAAAATCGAAAACAAGTCAATCGTAAACGAGATTCCTGGTGGTACCCTTATCCAGTAATCGCAACTTACTCGAATATTACCTTATCTAGTATAGAATAGTTGCTACATTGAACAATCTATTTTCCTACTTGATGTGTTTTAAAGAAATTTCATATATTCAATATGCTAGTAAAATTTTATACAAAGAAATAGAATATTCTGTAATTTTTAATATGTATAATATATTTAGGCTTATATCAGAAACGTCAGATACATCAAACAATTATTTTATTAATAGTATTAATCTAATATAATCGATATACACATAAATTTATTTATTAATTATTATCTAAATATTAAAAAAAATAAAATAAGAATCTATCGTTAGAAGTAGAGAACAGCTGTTCAAAAGTAGGTCAACATTACAAAAGTAGGTCAGCAGTACAATTTTCAAACGTAATAATATTCCATACGTATTCAATGTATAGAAAGATATGCGAAAGTGTAAGTCCAAGTCAAATGAGGTAAGAATCGGTTGTGTGTATATTTCTTGGTGAATTCTAGGAAAATTGGCATAAATAAACACACATTAAGTTCTTAATTGACTTTCGTGTATCGTAAATGTCTATCCAGGGCGTTTGAATTCCTTGGATACTTTACTTGAATTTCTTAATTAAAAAGAACAAGATGTCAATATAGTGCGATCAATCAATCATAATTAGTTTAGATATCGATCTGAAATCTCTGGTAAGAATGACGTATATATTTATGTTGTTATATACTTGATTGACCTTGCGAATGGAGAGGATTTGCGATCGACGCGTGCAATATAGTGAGTTACGATGCAGCAAATAACCGGTTCGTGGGGTCACTAGCCGTCATTGTCAGGGACGTTTAGCTAGCAAGGACACAAGATCGTGGCACGGACGCGTCATTCGCCTTCTCCGATCGTCCCAGACAACTCGTCTACGTCCTGTCTTTTCTCGATCTTTTGATAACATCTTTTCTTTCTTCCTTCCTTCCTTTTTTTTTTTATCTTCTCGTACCAACAACTTATAGTTTAGCATAAAACACTGACATTTCTTTACATTCATATCAATTTCTAGTTTCTTGGTAGAAGAAAAAAAGAATTTTATTAATTAATGTTAATAATAATTGATCATTTGCACACAATGCTTATAAAGGGAGAACCAAGTTAATAGGATACTGATTTTTTTCTTTTAATTCTTTACATTGGGTTGTCAAGTATGAAATGGAGCAAATTTTAATTCAATTATGTGCATTTTCTTGCTCAATTTCATACTTGACAATCTAAGTTAAGTTATAAATAAATAAATTGTACCAACAATAAAACCCAATGTTTAACATTTAATATATTTATTAAAATTTAAGTAAATTTCGTCATTTTTAATTTCAGAATAGAAAAGAAAAGAAAAATTCAATAATACAATAAATATGAATAATATTATAGTTTATTAAATAATCATTAATATTAATTATTAAAATTATTTTATCTGTAAAATAGAATGGCAGGGATAATATTGGATGACATGGGTTATTGAAATAGTCGTAAGAAAAGTTCAAAGGATTCTAAAGGATAATCTGAATGCCGGTTGGTAAAGCATATTGCAAACCTATTGAACGTATTATTTGCGAAATGAGACTTTCGTTCGAGTGCTATTAAACGAAGAGGCATTAACGATCACTTACGCGTAATTTTCAAGCTCTCTAATTATGAAGACTGCCGTCCGATGTGAAGTACATTTACGACCAGTTCTGTCTTCTCATTTGCTTGACGTCTTCCTTTCTTTAAGGTGCTGACCGATTAAGCAACGTGATTAAATTACGAATGTTCATTTATCCTTCTCTATCTCACCTTCTTAACAAATTGACATACATAAATCCTTTTATATTACTGGATCGAAGTCTGATACAATATATTTTCCTCTATCGTTGTTAAATTATTACGAAATCCATAAACCCTTTTCGATAAGATTACAGAAACTGTTACTAACAGAAAAAAAAGAAACATTGCAAAGATATCGAAGAAGTATATACAAGATAATAAAATTAATTGCTATGATTGGAATTGAGATGAGTAATAAAAATATATGTTCTTGAAAATTCGATTTATTTATCCATCCATTTATCTATTTATTTTCGTTATTTGTTATTTCATCTCGTAGAAAAACGAAGTCAGCAACAGCAGCAATCGAATGAAGCAACATTGATGTTTCTAATCACTTGGGATTAGCTTTTTAATAGATCTGTATTCTTTATTTATTTGATTTTTACTGTACCAATCGATTTAGCATTCTAGCGATCCTTTTACATGGATCCTCAATGACAAAGTAACAAATTGAACAATATATCAAGTATACTGACAGGTCGTGTCCTTCTTTTTAAACCATTAAGTAGCTCTTTTTACGCACCTGTTTCTAGATCTTTTTCAAGATCTATAAGGACGATCTATATTTGGTGTAAAGTTTATTGGATTAGATCGTACATCAGGGGGATCTTAATTACATTGACATTTATAACTTCGTAACACGTTTTAAACCAAAGAATTCAATATCAAATTTTATTGTCCAAGTTAATATATGAAGTTTAAATTATTGTACTTGAAGAATAAATGTAATCTAACGATAAAAGAGTGTAACTAACGCAACATGATTGATCGACAATTAATTATCTTCCAAGATCTTAATTTTAAAAATAAAAATATTGTTATCAATTTAATTACAAATATAAATGCATTGTTTCAATTGGAAAACATTGAAATAATTTATGAATGAAACCTACTTCATTCAACGTAAGGAAGAAAAAAAAAGAAGAAAAGAAACGTGGAGGAAAGAAAAATATTCTTTATTTCATAACGCTCGCAGACAGTTGGATAAAAATAAAAATAAATACAAAAGGAACTTGCTCGAATGATTCCCCAGTGGCCCCGAAGATGCATCACGATTCTTCTGCTAGGAGTTCTCTTTTCCGATATATCGACGATCCTTTCGTTATTCCACGCATACAACAGGCCAACCAACTTCTCACACTCGTATTTTCTCGAAATCGTAAATTGTATGTACATATCTCTATCCATGTATACAGACAAACACATACACGTGCGTATATTGGTACCTAAGCATTCTCATCGAAGTGCATCGCTTTGGAACGAGCGAGCATTGAGCAATAAGTGCGAGAATGGTCACCGAGATAAATCGAGATTCGCAAGGATGCTACTACTGCTGCTGTGGCTGCTGCTGAATCGTTTCGCACGTTTCACCCCGATTGAAATCGAAGACGATTTCTGCATTTACGGAATTAACGTGACACTTTGTGAATGCTGACCGCATTCTAATAGTTTAAACGAAACTTTATGGCTAATCCTATTTTATGCTTGTTACTAAAATAGAACTTAAAATTATTTCTTTTCTAATTAATCTTATATAAAAGGTCATTTAATTTCTCTAAAGTCATCCTTTTTTTTAACTCTAAAGAAAAGTGTATGTATGACTCGTATACTTTATAAATAGAAAATCATAAAATGTTTGATATCAACAAATTTAGAAATTATCAATGAATTATGCCACTTATATTTTATTTATATTTTTTTACGTAAAAGTAAAATTAAATAAATTAAATAGAATTGTTTATCGATTATTTCAATGATTTATTTTGGTTATTTATTTGATCTTTACTAAACTATCATTTATTTCGTATAGAATTAACAACGAAACCCGTAGGTAGAAATGTATTTTAAGAGAGAGAGAGAAAAAGAAAGCAAGCAAAAAACTGGAAAAAGAGGAAAAAGAAATAAAAAAAACCTTTGGAATAATACCAGAGTTTATGTACTGGGGTCTCCATGTGGTTCCCTGGAGAGACCGCGAAATTGTAGTAGCAGTGTTATACCGGACGATGAAGGGTCGCAAGAGAATTCTCGTTTGTAAAATTTACGTGACCACGTATGGACGTGTCATCATGGCATTCGTAGGTGCTCGTACAGTATCCCTGAATTTATGTAACTACCTCTCATTTGCATTAGCGACTTTCTGTTACTACGTATATATTTATAATAGAATGAAAATGAGAAACATCGAATGTAACAAAATGGAAAAAAAGATTAAAACAAAAATGGATATGCAAGAAAAAATATAATCTTCCTAAATAATATAATATATTATACTATAATTAATATATATATAAATTAACCCTATTTCATTCCTAGTAGATCTGCGTACTGGTAATCTATTTGAAAGCTCAGTATGCAAACTATTAACCCATATAGGAGTCGTTAAAAATTATATTCTATTATATATTATGTTATTTTTTATTTAAAAAAGAAAGTAATATTACAATTAAGGAAAAAGAAAGAAATGATTCTTGCAAAGGTGTTTCCTTTATTTCACATTATTAAACTATACATAATGGCATCCCACGTAGGAGTCTCGAACCATCTTAATAAAATTACGCATATGGATGTGTATATATATATGATAGTGTATAATATAAAAAGTATAAAATTACTATAATTATGTTAAATCTCATTCCTTGCAACGAATAAGGATGATACTTGATTCAGAGAATATTATTCGGATCTTTGTTTAACATATGTATCCTTCAATTTATCAAAAACATGAAATAATTAAATTCATAAAGATCCGAATAATTGCCTCTATTGATTTTGTTTCTTAATGATATGGGGGAGTCGATTTAATAATATATCGATATTACATGTTAATATCGAAATAAATAAATATATATCGTGTGTGATAATACCTTGCGAGATAAGTTCCGACAATCTTTTCATTACTGTTCTCTCTAATCGCGCTTAATTTCGTCTAATTCTACGAGTTATTCTGCTACTAACTTTTCGTTACGAGTGTATAAAGAGGATTTGAATACTTGCAATATTANGTCCTCCTTGTCCTGGTCCTTGTTGTCCCTGACCAGGATAACCTCCAGGACCTTCCGAAAAACCAGGTCCTCCTGGTCTTCCACTAGGATAGCCTCCATGTCCTCCAGGTCCTTGTGGTCCGCCACCAGGATAGCTACCAGGACTTCCTGGGCCACTTGGCTTACCGCTAGGATATCCTCCAGGTCCTCCTGGACCTCCTGGTCCGCCGCCAGGGAAACCTGGTCCACTTGGTTTTCCGCTAGGATAACCTCCTGGTCCTCCTGGTCCGCCCGGTCCCTCAGGCTTACCGTTAGGATAGCCTCCAGATCCTCCCAGGCCTCCTGGTCCTCCTGGTCCACTACCGGGATATCCACCTGGGCCTCCTGGACCGCTTGGTTTTCCACTAGGATATTCTCCTGACCCTCCGGGAGCACCAGGCGATGGATATCCTCCAGGAGTACCTGGCGATGGATATCCACCTGGAGTTCCAGGAAAACCTGGACCTCCTGGTTTGCCACCGTGATCACCACCTGGTGTTAGCGGATTGTTAGGCCTAGGATAATTGTAACCCTGTTGTGCCTGAAATTTAAATAATTATGCAGTCTTATACTTATAAATATAAGAAAATTTAGAAGGAAGATTTTATCGACGATAGGAACAATTTCGTTTGATCACATCGTTAGGTTGACATTTAAAAGAAAATTACTATAGCTCGATGAAACATTAAAGTTCTAGCACTTTAGTTTTCCGACACAACCCACAACCTACGTGAATCACTTAAACACTTTAGAAATATTACGTACGTTGACATTAGGCACTTATATATTCTTCGCGACTTATACATTACTGTTTCGTGACAAGTATAGCCAGGTAAAGTTGGCTACAACACGCGGTAGTTTCTATATTCTATACCTTGGTGTAATCTATCGATATTATTACGTCATCGTGAAAAGAGGAGGAAAACCGATCGAACTGTGTTGACGACTTCGCGTTACGAGAATGTCGCAATTGGCTAATAAGAATTTCATACTGGAAGATTAATTTTCATTTGGGTTACACGCTTGTCAAAAAGTAATAACAGCTTCATTTAGCAAATGCATTTATAACGATATATTAAAACGATCGAATACTCACCGAGCAAGCGTGGAAGATAGCTAGCGAAGCTGAAACATGTAAACACAGGTATCATTACAACACGTTCACATATACACCCTGACTCGATTGATTAATATTAAAAAGGAAACACACATCGTTCCTATCCGCATGACAAATTATTTATTCTTACTCAAATTAATAAATCATTTTCTTTCATTCTACATATTGGTAGGATAATTTAAATTCAAACAATCGTTAATTATTTTATAACACTTTCTTCCTATTTCGCGCGTAAAACAACAATTGTAATATTTCTTCAAAGACAAATAATGTTTAAACGAAATTGGTTGCGAAAATAGGCGAAGATAACTCGGTAAAACTTGTGCGTACCGTGCCACGCGTACACATTACACCGATTGAATGTAAATAAAAATGTGTATGTGTGTTTCTCTCTCTGTCTCTATTTTTCCCATCCTTTGTTTGGTTGGTCCTCTCTAGAAATCATGCTACTAGCATGCCTACCATCTTTCATCCTCTTCTTCCTAACTCGTAAAATATTTTCCCTCTCTCTCTTTCTTTTTCCTTTACATTTAACGTTGAACGAATGCATGAGAAAGCACGGATTCCCTGTCACGTCTTACCTTCTCCTTCTCTTTCTCTTCTTTCTGTCGGTGATAGTCGACAATGCTTCTTAATTAATTAGGCGGGAAGTTATGTCAGAGAGATATTTCAGGCCATTTCTCTCATGTGAGATTCGCACGTAACCCGGCACCGTCACCGCGACGAATTGCGTACACTTTGCTTTTATTACGCGACAATGATGAAGAAAAATAAGATGCGATGGTATAAGAAGAAGAGAGAAAGAAGAAAAAAAAAGAGAATTCGCTAATATTTGTTTCGTCATATTGTTACGCTCGTCGACACTTTGGGGTTATTGTTCTAAATGATGAAAGAAATCTAGGTCCTCCATCTTGACAAGAAAATCGCACGATCATCTTAATCATCTCTAATCGATTTGTCCCTACTTTATCCTTTCTTATATAAAAAAAAAACCTCCCAGATCTTATACGGTTAGATAATCTCAACTCGTTTAATAGATCGTAAGATCGATTTGTTTTTAAACAGTTAATTGAAATAAAAAAGAAAAATAAAGGAAGGAAGGAAGGACGGAACGTAGGTAGTCGTAAAATGTTAAACGAATTGTTCGATAAACCCCCTTCGTGTATTTCTTGGTAAACTTCAAAAAAAAAGTGAATCTTTTAAATGGGCCGGGGTAGGGGGAGAAAAACAATGGACGATGGAGATCAAGAAACGGTCGAGCTTCGCGTGATCTAAGAAGATCATCTGAACGTGATACGCCGAGGAAGTCTCGCTTGTGTTTCACGTTCGAGAGACTCTTCGAACGATTCGTCGTTACACTTGTATTGCGCGACTAGGTGTTCCGAGCAATGGCGTAATCAAACAAACAAAGAAAATAAGAAAGAAAGAAAGAAAGAAATAGTTAACACTATTGCGATACAACTTTCTCCAAAAATATATATTTCTTTTGTCTCGTATTTTATCTAAATTGAAATGTAGGATGATGTACAAATTTTCTTTTCAACAATTTTCAACAATTTTCAACAATTTTGTACATTTTATTGATTTCGACTATAAACACACGACACGTCAATTTTTCCACAGAATTTATTTCTTTATCTTTCATTCAATTTGTGATATTTCTTTGATCAATTTTTTCCAGTATAAAAATAAAAAAAAAATGAATGAAATAATTAAATTGGTATAGAAATCAGCTGATACTACGACTTTTGCATTGAATAATATTTTTTTAGATGGAGCAAAGAATTGGGGGTAAAAAGAAGTGTCTTAATCATTCGTAATATTTAAAAAGAGATCAGCTGATTTTTTTGTTTCTATAAACACGCTGCGAAAGCTTAATGATCTTTCATTATGAAAGAAATGTAGAGCATCCGTTTTCTACCCTACTTCACGTTCATTAGCATAAAGACGCGTTCGCGTAGTCTGTACATATAACTCAAGGATTAACTTTATTCGTCCCTTTTAAAGGTTCGCGAAAAAAATAAAGGAAGAAAAAAGATTAAAAGGAAAAGGGAAGGATGTTTGAAATTGCACCAACAGGCCGCATACACTTGACCTTTATTTTAAGTACGGATGATCTTAAGCGTAAAGAATGGCCCCATAAAAATGTAAAAGTCTGCTGGTGGAACAATACCAGCTGTTAACCACGAGGACCATCTTATCTTTAATGTATTATAATTAGAGGAAGTTACGAAAAAGTGGACCTTGTTGGTTTGTTGTTGGAAGGTTCGAATGAAATTTCGAATTCTCTTTGATTAATTACTCTCTCTCTCTCTCTCTCTCTCTTTCTCTATCATTTTAATCGTCCTTGAACATACACACATGAATTTCTTCAAAGTATTGCAAAAAAGGTCTGACATTAGAATTATTTTTGAAAAAATTCATTGATTAATGGGGTACGCGGTAAATCAAAATTATTTATCTATCCTTCACCGACTTTTCTTCGATTAAAGTAAATTAATAAAAAAAAATTATGAAGGATAAAAATGACAATAATAGTTAAATAATTTATCTACGATATCACTGTCTGACATTACCACCATATGTGTTTATCTATCAAATAAAATATACATTTTAAGAAGCACATGCAAAGATTCACCAAGATGGATATGAATCAAGGACTACGATGCTACGACATTGTCGAAGAATGTTAATCTGATTGCAATTGAAGTACTAATGACCGAGAGGATGGTAAGAAAATAAAAAAAAATATAAGAAAAAATAAGAAAGAAAGAAAGAAAGAAAAATGGATACAAATAATGTTTAAACGTCGAAAGACACATACACGCGATGACCGCAATCGCTATAGAATTTCTTTGACGTGGACATTGCAATGATTATACCCGTTTACGATTGTTTTATTCTATGCTTTCTTCGACATCAAACATTCAACACAATCTTCGAAATTCTGGCGACTTTCCCATAAGAAATTAATTTTTTCTTTTTTTGTATATCGAAAATAGCATAGAATAATTCAAATTCATTTTATGATTTTGTATCGATGAAAAAATAATACAAATAATTTGGTAATTACCTATCAATAATAATCGCAGCCCCATGATTGGTGACGCTGCTGTTTTTAACTGTTAGCCTGTAAAAAAGAATAGAAAAAAAAAAAAACAAGGACAAAGTCCTTCGTTAGTTTCTTTTTCTTCTTCGTTTCACTTCCGCGAATAGGAGGGAATTCTACGAGTTCTACAATTAATAGGAAAAGAATGGATGGAAATGGAAATGAAAATCCTAGAGATAATCGGAATTCTTTGAGATCACTTTTTTCTTAGAAATAAATTATAAGGAAATGCGGTCAGGGTGATAATTAAGAAAGAAAGAAAGAAAGAAAGAAGAAAAAAAGAACGAACCACTGAAGAATGAACTACTAAATCTCGTGGAGAGAAAACCTTGGACGCGTTAACACTGAAGCTATTACTTCCGTTCACATGGGCACTTGAAATTGAACAAATTTGGTAATCATTGCGAAAACAACAATAGGAAAAACAAAAGATACAAGAAACAAGTCAAATTAATTAATTAAACAAATCTAATATCTATAATTGTACTCTAGAAATTGATCGTGAAACTTTTCGAGTATCCGCACTTAAAACGCGATTTTGTTTTTTTGTTTATCGATCGATCAAAAATAATCAAGATGATAAGAAAGAGAAAAAACAGCAGAAGAATAAGATGAAGATTAAGAGCAAAATAAAATATAGATTGGATAGGAAGACAGACGCGAGGAGAAGAATAAGAATAAGAATAAGAATAAGAATAAGACAGGTAGAAGAATAAAATGGATGAGGAAAAGGTGAGGACTCACCTAACCGATCCGTCGAGTAAAAGACAACCGGGATGTAAGTCAGTAAGAATGACTGATGGTGGAGGTGTCTGAGCGATCATATATACTCTTACCGAACGCAACCCCCAACCAAGTAACACTGGGTAAACTCCCCACCAACGATTATCCAGGGATGCTTAGTTTATCCTTCGTCGATGTACATACATATTTACAACAGTCCATGTTAAGTTTACCTCCTCCTCCTTCTCTTATTCCAATTGTCCTCCTTCTTTCTCTACTAACCAAGTGAATCCCTCTTCTGCTTTTTTTAGCAAACGCTTGGCCAACGAGGCTATAGGGACGCGATCTCGTTGCCGATGGAGGTGGAGGCGGTTGTTATAGTGGAAGGTGATGGTAGTGGTGGTGATGGTGGTGGAGGTAGGGGAGGTGGAGGTACCTGTGTTATCCGTACAAACTAAAAGGAACGACAAGGAACGACCTCACAACGACAACGACAAACTAAGTGACCCACCACCAACGGTGCCCCAAAGCAAAGCAACCTAACTAAGGCCTTCTTCTATGTTGGTACTCCTTCAACCACTCCACACACAAACCCATGTCCTTTTATGTATGTATCTTCTCTACCTACTCTACTACTACCAATCCAATCGACTACCTATCTTTACCCATCCTAGCTCCCTCTTCTTTCCCCCTTCTTCCCCTCCTTCACCACGATCCAGGGATCTAGCGGAGATGAGCAGCCTCGTGGGAGGCTGCGGGGTTAGTGAAAGTGAAATACTGCAATTGGAGTAACGTCTCATCCGATGGGGCTCCTCATCCTCCTGGTATTCCGTGTTCTTCCATCACGACGCGCGGATCGTTCCCGGCCATAGTGCTCGCGATACTTGCAAACGATACGTTCCTATTTTTTTCTTTCTTTCTTTTCTTTCTTATTTTTTTTTTTACGAGATTCCATCGATTTGGGTCATTTTCTTTTATGATTTTCATCATTTCTTCTTATTCTTCTTCTTCTTCTTCTAGTCTTTTCTTTTCCTTGTAATATCAGTTTTCAATTCTTCTTTCACATTTATAATAATTTATTCAAATTCAATAATTATATTTATTATTTGGTGCTGTTTATGAATTTTTCTAAAATTATCTATGTGATTTTATTTCAATCATTTGATCATACCATAAATAGTTTTCTATTGTCATTTCTATATTTCTACATTTAGAATGAATTTTGCTTTTTCCAATTAGATCTGAACATACACGTACACGCAGATGCGCTCGTAGTTAATCTCTAGTTTATTTAATTCTAGTAAATTCATTGACTCATGCAAGGTCGTTCAGCAATCGACAAAGAAGATTAAATTTTATATATATATAATCTAATCTGTCCACTTCTATCTGTTCGATCTATATCACCACATAATTTATTAATAATATTATAATATAATTATCTCTATATGAATGACAATTATATATAATATATACGATCGTAAATATGTTTGTTAGATAAAATGAAGAGAGTATGAACAAAACGGTAGATGATCGAACAAAATCATGGAATGCAAGTACTTCGATCGAGAACGATCTCTCGATGACCCAATCGATGATCCCGGAACTCTGGTACATGGAATAAAAACCGGATACGCGCGTTCCTTTTAACATTAGACGCAGAGAGAATCTTTTTAAAGACAATATTACCTTATCCTATGTTTATAAACAATGGGGATCTAATCGAAAGGACCATCGAACGACCTAAGAATCACGTGCACCAAGTCACGGTTAAATTTACATCTATCTATTATACTTATATTATACTCGTGTATATTTACGTATGTTCGTTCGTTTCTATTAACATCCATGGATTCAATGAGTCATTCTTCTTTCAATTTCGATACGAGAAAGGAAAATTCGTTTTAAAACGTTTACACGATTTTTTCTCATTGATCGTATAATCTAACGTGTATATCCGTTCAAGATATATATTTTTACAAAGGTATATCATAATTTTCATTCCAATTGAAATAAAAATTATTATAATTGTTTTTCTAAATGATATTTCAATAAATAATATTGTCAAGTATGAAATGAAGCAAATTTTTAATTCAATTATGTGCATTATTTATGCGCCCTTTTCATGACTCGATAACCTAATATAAAATATTCATACATTGGGTAAAACCAAAAAAGTTGTTGGATAATTTTCAAAACGAATGACTCTTTTACCGAGACTTTCTAAGCTTCTAATTAGGCTCGTAGTTTGACTAAAGAGATCCGGAAATGAATAAACGTTTATTTAATTGACCTCGATATTTATGTTTCATAATTTTTAATTTATTTTTCCAACATATATAAGAGAAGACATTAATTAAAAATAATACATTTTCACTGTCACTATACCTATATGACGATAATAATGATGATAACAATAATTCAATTAAAAAGATACGTTTGCGCGTGTTAAGAATTATATACGCCAGGAAATTATTAATAGATGAGATATTTCGTAGAGAAAATACTTGGTGTACGTTAAAATAGTGTATTATTTATGTATACAGCATTAAAACCTTCTTTATTCCCATATTTTTAACTCACTCGCACGTTATTTCGGATAATCAACATTCCACTACATTTTACACATAATCACCAACATTCCTCTCGTACTGCTGCTCCTCGATTCGATCTATCTAGGGATTTCGTTTCAACGAAATTAACTGATGGGAATGGAGAAAATAATCGAATCGTGGAAAATTGTTACGTGACATAAAATGGTAATATAAAGAAAAAGAGATAAAGAGAATACACACTAGACGCACATATACGCACACGTAGAGGAATCGTACCTCGGTAACGAAGTTATTTTTCCAGTCGATCGAAATAAAAAACCAAAAAAAAAAAAAAGTAAAAGAAAGAATATTTGTACGAGAGTCAGTCGTACGTCATAATCGTTCCAATTCAATCACACACACACACACACACACACGCACGCACAATTCAATAACAGTAATAACAGTGAATTTGTAACGGTTTGACGATCATTAGAAATATTCGCTTATCTCGTATGTGACATACACACACACACACACACATACACACATATATACAAGCACATACACACATATATGTGTATATGCAATCAAGAGTTAAACGTTGAGTTCAATGCGTGGGCGTAGTTGAGGTCAAAAGAAAAGCGAACGGCAAGGATTCTAATTCTTTCTTTAGGAAAAACGATAGGGCCTACGGCAAAGTCGATTTAAGTTATTAGATTCCAGGAGAAGAAAGGCAAGAGATCTTTCGCCCGAAGCTATCTCTCCTAATGAAAAAAACCGAACGGGGATTCTTAAATAGGATGATGATGAATCGTTTTAAAGAATGCTAAGAGAAGAAGAAGAAGAAGAAGAAGAAGAAGCCTGCAAATAGGTTTTTCTTTTCAAGAAAATAAAAGAAAATAAAAGAAAGGGAAAGGGGGAGAAAAAAATGAATAAAGAAGAAATAGAAAAAAGAAAAAAAATATCGAAGAATCCTCTTCGTTCATCTTTAACTCAACGTTATGGCAATGTGAAGATGACTGCTTGAAAATTCTTAATTTTCTCTTTCTCTCTCTCTCTCTCTCTCTCATCTGTCTAGCTGTTTGCATCTTAATTACTACAGGAGTCTGATGCAAAGATCTCGTAAATTAATCGACGATCGTTAGAAGCGACCACGACTGCGAAATACCCTAATCGTTTTAGAGAACGCCTACGTGCAAAGGTGCACGTTAAGAAGATAATTAAACATAAACATTTAATCAATTATATTCTATCTGAAATTATATCGATTTATGATATAAAATGTTATCTTAAAAGTTAACTCTAAGAAAAAAAAAAAAGGTAATATAATTGTATATACGATTGATATAATATGGACATATAATATCATAAAAATGTGTATATTGCAATGTTTCATAAACAACATGGAGCAATACAACATGGTTTTTCTATCGCCAACCCAGAGAAAGGTAAACAGAGATCGTCCTTTGAATTATTTATAAGAAACGTCGAGATACATGCTGGTTCCACTCGGTGAGCTCGTATAATTATCAAAACTACTATGAAATGGATCTCTGATCCATTTTTTTTTCTTTTTTTTTAATAAAAGAAGAATAAAATGTAACTTCGAAAAAGAGAGGAAGAAAAATTGAGAGAAAAAAAAATGTCCGATGAGCAGAGAAGATTCGAGGAACGCATCCACGATTACTCAAATGTTCCTTTCACTTATGGCGAAGAAAAAGAAATAAAAGAAAAGAGATAGAGAGAGAAAGAGAAATAAAAAGCACGGTTACTGGAGTAAGGCCAAATCCTAAAAAGGCCTTGCTATTTCATTGCAGCAGCAGCTTTTAACGATGCGATAGACCTTAAGAACGACGAATGAAACGCATTGTGAATGCCGCTAAAGTAAATCTCCCCGTGGATGACCTTGGCACTAGATTTGTCAGAAAGTTAAAGCTGATTCTCTCTGTGATGCGTGTGTCGTGCTTGATCCCGATTAAAACGGGAACAAGTACTTCGTGTGTGCAACCTATCAACGCTTGGAGAAAGAGAAGATGCACCTATGTTTCTTAATTCGTCGTCGTTGTCGTTGTCGCCAAACGTGGGAAAGGAAGATCGGTAAACCCGATACAGAAACGACTCACATATCTAGAATTAGAATATTTCAAATTTTTCTAATATATTTTATCTCTTATCTTTATATTTAATTATTGTTTCTTAATAAATAGAAGCTTTGATACATTTTCCAAATATTTTATATTTTTCAAACATGAAATGGAGCAAATTTCAATTCAATTATGTGCATTTATTGCTCCATTTCATACTTGACAATCTAATATTTGTTAGTTTTATTTACATTTATGAATCCTTGAAAGAAATTTTATTTTTTAAGAGTATTTTTCTTTTTACACAGGTAATTTTTTACACGTAAAAAGTATATTTGTAAACTTCATGCATGAAATAGTTTGTTTTAAGTGAGGATGTGTCACGTTCATCATCATCATCATCATCAATATTGGAATGAAATTTGGAAACGATAAAGGAACATCTCTCAAGCATCTTTCCACCTTTTAATGATTATTTCTATAAACCGCTAGAAAGAACGTGAGGTATAGCAAAACCGTGGAGGTTTCACCGTCGAAAGTTTTGTCAGGTCGGTACAATGTGCAATGCAATTCGGCTCTTCCCACGTTCTTCCTAATACTTCTTGCGCGATCGCGTAATCCTCTGCATAATTCTCCTTCGTAATTATTTCCTCCTCTTTACCCTCCCCTCTTATGTATAATATATTCTACACACGCCCAATGGTAGAGGGGACACGGTTACGACCGAACACTAATAAAGGATCGGGCTTTGTGCCAGTTTTTTTTCCAAACTTTCTGTTACATTCCAGGATACATGTTGTTCGATCGTCGATAATAAAATGTTACAAGTATCGTGAATATCGCAGACATTTTTTTTCCATCCCATTATTTTTATATACAACGTATATGTGTATTATTGTATTCGATTAAAAGTATTTAATTTTGGTAATATTTTTATTTAAAAGTAATTTATTAGTATAAAAAGTTCAATAAAATTTATACAAATTTGTACAAACACACTCACAGAATATAGAAGAATATCTCGTTAATTAATAAATTAAATTAAATACGACAAAAAATATTTATTCACATTTAATAGACAAGTACGCTCTTTAGCATTCATTTAATTAATCGCAAAATAAATGCGTTTGTATGTTTTATAAATTTTTTTTTCTATTTTTTGTTATACGAATTTGAGAATTGTTATTTATTTTTAATATAATTATTAATATATAAATATTTAATATTTTAAAAGGAAGTATTGTATTTTCTTGGAAAATATGAATAATTATCGATATCAAATATCTTCGTACTAAAAATTTCCAGTTCAAAGGAACAAAGAAGAAATTGATGAAAAGAGAAAGAGAGAGAGAGAGAGAAAAATAGAGAAGTCAAACTTAGCTAGGTTGCTTTCAGTTTTCATGTTAAACGGGATATCGACTTAACGTTCAATTAACGAGCATCTCGATTGGAAGCCCCGTTGATTAGTAACTCGATCATCTTCTCGGTAAAATTAAGTTTCGAGTTCGAGGAAAGACCTTTTTTTTTCTTTCTTTCATTTTTTTTTTCCGAAACAATTAAATGACGATATTAGAGAGAATCAACTTATCGAGACCCTTTCCCTTCTTATGGGTCTGCTTGCTACTCTCCATTAAGAAATTTCCAGTTCAAGTTTCTTCGCTTCGGGAAAGTCAATTTGTATTTTCCGGGAGGAAAACTTTTCTCCCTCTATCTTCCCTGTACTGTATACTAAAGTTATATACATGCATACATACATATATACATATATACATATATATACAGATGAAAGAACAGTTAACTTATTCCCTTCTCTCGTTTAACTTTTCAATTTTATTTCTAACGAACAATTATTGTGCATCTTACAAACTTTATTTCAAGAGAGACGATTTTAGTAAATCCTCCTTTCCCTCTCCATCGCCTCCGTTACATTTATTTAATAAATATTTTTTCAGGTCTCTCGATTGAGTTTTCTTATTTCTTCTTATTTTTCTAGTTCAAGGTATTTCAATAATTTTTAAATAAATCAATAAGATATTTATATCTTATATATTAGGTGTTGGAATTAACTCGTAGCGTTATACTAAAGATGACATGAGTTTTAAAGTATTCTGTTTTCACCTTCAGAAACAAATTTATCGTAAACCAGCTCTAACAAGGTTTTATTTTTACGACAAATATTATGTTTTAATTGTTAATAACATCATGTTACTATTATTTAAATATGTTGAGGTTTATCCCAAATAAAGTGTTTTTGCGGGAAATTTTATTCCATTATTTTAATATGAATAAAAGTGCTGCGGGAAGTCATCGGATTTTAGAGGAAGTTTATGGTGAACAATCTGAAACGCAGAAGATCATGGATTAAGCCCGGACAACCATCATCATCAGTGGCAAAACGCAATATTCATGGATCTAAGCTCCTCCTTTGTATTTGGTGGGATCAACAAGGTGTAGTTTATTATGAATTGTTAAAACCCAATGAAACCATCACTGGGGATCGCTACCGGTTACAATTGATGCGTTTGAGTCGTGCATTGAAGGAAAAACGGCCGGAATGGAGCAAAAGGCACGATAAAGTTATTTTACTGCACGACAATGCTCGACCTCACGTGGCGAAACGCAAGTGAAAACATACCTGGAAACATTGAAATGGGAAGTCTTAACCCACCCGCNTCTTGAAAAAATCCTTATACGAGTATTATATTATGAAAAAAACTTTTTTCGTTTCTTATAATTATTATTGATAATATATACCTAAAAATATTATATATTATTATCTCTTTTCAACAATTTTCTTTTATGTGCGTAAGTGTAAACGTTTTGTTATAATAAGCTTTGTACAATTTTTAAACAAGTTTGAATTTCATAAAGAAGAAAAAGAAGCATTGAAATGAATTCGATAATTTTCTCCTTTATTAAAATAATAATAGTAACAAGGCAACAATAACAATTTAAAAACGGGAGATAAATCTGTATGAACCTAAACACGTTTAACTTTCTTCTGTAGAACTATACAGATATATAATGAGAGGAAAACTAGATTATTTATATATATATATATATATATTATATAAATATAAATATAAATATAAATATAATTATATAAATATAAATATATATATTATATAAATATATATATATATTTATACATTAATGTCTTTCTTTAACTCAAAGCAATGATTAACTACGAAATGATAACAATGAATCATTTTATTTCCAAAATATTACTAATAAAATGTCCTCAAATTGGCCTATACTTATTAATACATCCGTCGTCCCTCCATTTACACGATCCGAATTTACGTGGCAAGAAAATATATTTTTTTCGAATTTTTCAAAAAGCAACAATAAAAGTTAAGTCAAACCTTTGAAGTACTTTTCAAGCAACGAAAATAATGAGTTTGTGCACTTCAATTAAGAAGAAAAGATTGATTATTGTTATTATTTTAGTTTGTTAATCTACGTGAGCCTAATAAATATGTATTTCTAGTATTTTCTTTTCTTTAATACACCAACAGACTCGTTTTTTCTCACGTGTAACGAATACTCCGTGTAAATAGAAGGACGAGTTGTAATTCTTCTTCTAAGATGAAAATGTATGTTGTTTCTTATTAATAGATAACAATCTACTGTTTAGAAGTATTATATCGTGGACGTTTTTGGGGTGTAGCCACTGGATGTCTATACGAAATGTGTTTCCTTAAAGCATCCCGTGACCGTGATACGTGTGAGCATGCTGTGCAACTATATGAGCTATTACTGTGAGTTTCCATGTGCACTCGTAAATTATATTGATTGCTTAATTGTTTACCACAAACGTGACATGTAACACTAGACTTATTGTAAATGTTTGAAGTTCTATTAGATACGGATGAGCCAAGAAATTTGAAATTAGAATCCCAAATAGGTGGTTTTACATCCGTTCGTGCAGTATTCGTATCTTCCGAAACCGAAGCAGTCTCATCGATCGTATTTTCTGGATATACTTTCTCAATATACTTGTTGGATGATGTATTAATAAGACTAGATACCTTTTCTCCTTGATTTAATTTTGAATTTATCGAATAATATGGCGTTGTCTTAACATAATATGGTATACTTTCTTGTTCATTGTAAGATTCTTCTTCTAAATTAGGTGCGACTTCGGGTATCGATAGAGTTTCTATTGATTCTGTACCTCCAATGCTGCATTCTTTAGTTTCTTTCTTTAATGTTTCTTCTGCCACAGTATTTACTTGAGATTGAGGGGTTGTCATAGGAGATTGAACGTGTAAGCCGTTGTCGTGCCTTGGATTTTTCTGCAATAAAATTAACATTTTGTAATTATGAAGATCCAAAAATAATTATATCTAATATTAATAGCAATGAAAGCTTTGCAAATTATGGGTTCATTAAATGCTGTTTTTACCTATCATTTTTTTTTTAACTTTGATTATTTTATTTTACAATCGTTAATCATTCTTATTTTGTTTATTTTTGTACCCAACAACCAAGAATCCCCAGTATTACTAAGTTAAAATCATCCATGCAATATATCTCTCAATATCACACAATAAGAAAGGATACTTTTTTAGATAATAAATGTTATGGACATTACAAATATAAAAGCATTATTCTGCAAAAGTGAGCAAACATATAATAGACTACAGCTATAAATTTTCCATAAAAAATTTGTTTAGTAACATCATGATTTTATGGAGAAAGCTATTTTAGATATACCTGTAAATTCATTCTATGGGGTAAGGTTCCATGGGATGCATCCACTTGCATTTAGTTGCAACACACACAACGATCTTGATCTCGTGGATATCGTTTGTATTCATTATCGTTCCTTTGATGCACGTATGAATATTATATGCAGCAGATAATTCCACCGTGAGTGGTACTTCTTGAGGAACGACATTGAATGTTTAAGTGACCTGAACAAAACAACACGATCCTAGGGTAATATAAAGAGATTAAAAGAAAAAAGCGACAATGCTATTTGTTTTAAAATTATCGTACAATTATTGTATTTGGTAAAAGTAAATATTCAAAAGTTGATTCCTCCACTAAAATTTCATTTAACACTAATATTTATTATATTTTTCTTCTTTTTTTTTTAAAAATAAAATATATCTCTATCTGATAATATATCTAAGTATATATTATTTAAATAAATATATTATCTCTTTTTTTCTGTTTCTACTAATAATCTACTTTATGTATAACTAATAACAAAAATGGATGAGAAAGACATAAAAGGTAATGAAACACACAGAGACAGGGGCTTAAACATTAACCCAGGTTCAACTAAAAGAGTTAGCCATTTGGTTGTCACAAATTGAAATCTAGGCTTTTTAAGTCAAGATGGAGGAAGCAATCTTGCAGGACAGATAAAGGGCAATCTTTTGATTATTGGGACTCTTGCAAGAACATATAAAATATTTTTTCTTTAACTATTAATTTCACAATAATAATAATACGAATTTTCTAACATTCTGACATGCAACCTACAGAAACACAGGATTTGTATAATTCATTTTATCATATATAACTTTTAGCAATTTTTATAATATAAAAAGTATAACATAAAATCAATATATAAAAATTGATTTAATCGTTTATCAATTAAAAAAAAATTCATAATTTTCAATCAAATAATTAGAAATAAGACTTAATTCTTTTTTTTTTATATATGCAAATATAAAAATATAATATATCATAGATCACCCTACAGAAAGAAGCTTTAAGGTACCACACAAACTTGTCATATAACTGTAGATATATTATATAACAAAGTATCAAATGAAGCAGCAATAATTTGCACACCTTGTCGTATGTGTTTTGGAAGAAAAGAAAGAAAAAAAAAAAGAAAAGAAAATGAAGGAACATTATCTTACCCCACCAATATCAGCTAAGCCACGAATATGTAAGGTATCAGCCATAGCTAAAAGTGCAGGTAATTGTTCTTGATAAATATTAACTTCTCCGCTGTACATAAACGTAACTAACGCACACAAATTTCCATATTCCATGCCTGGTAATACGATGACTGGATGCTGTAAAGAGCTTAAGTCCTACAAACAATTAATTTGCAAATAAAAGAAAAGTTGTATAACACATGCATCTTCTTATACGATATAATCTAATAATAGTTTAAACGTTTCATTTAGATTTCTTCTACATACCTTAAACAATTCTTTGAAATAATAACTACACGCTGAAAGTATTATTTTGTGAGCATGTATGTGTCTTCCTCCTGCGCTTAAAGTAACATCTGTTAAGTGTCCACCGTCCAGCAACTTTGGTAAAGAACTTAACAAGGTATTTTGAAAATTATGCCACCGTAAACAGAACTGTTGGCCCTCCATGCTTCTTCACTAGGTAAAAAATATATTATTCTTGCAATGCAGATAAAAAAATATACAGTCATGCACACATATACTTATAATACATAGATATTTTTGTATTGCAACAGATTCTTTCAATTATACGCATTCATTAAATATTATTACAATAATTATAATTTCTATCACGTAATAATTATTCACATAAACGTGATAATAATGTAAATAATAAGGTTAGGAGTTTTTGATAGGGTGATCATTAAAATTAAAAAAAAAAAAAAAAAAGTATCATTTGTAATAACAAAGGCCGATACCTTGGGACGAATTAAGATATAATTGGCTGCCACTTAGACGGTGCACTCAGAGACAGACAATACTATTTATTTAATCAGGTTGTAGGTTCCAGCCAAATCTATTATTGTACTCAGGTATGGCTGGAGGAAACGGCGAATATTGGCACGATATTTTTTTTCATTATTGATTTCCCAATCGAATATACACGAATATTATCGAACGTTAAATAATATATTAATAAATATTAAATTAATAATTATAATTTTTCTAGCTTACCTTTAAAAAAATATCTACTTTTTTCCAAGATTAACTCATACACACTTAATATGCACAACACTTCCTTGAACTTCGCTTTCATATGGCAATCGGCATTAGGCCGAACTCATACCAACACAAAAAATTAACTAAATAGGATTTTAATAGTTACGTTCTTATAACCAATAGATTAGCTAGAAACGATACTATTTGTTCCCCCCTTCAATAATAAACAGCTACACGAAATTTAAAAATCATTCGATCGTTTCGATTATTATTTTCTCGTAATGTCTACAATTTGTAAGTTAAGTAAGGAGTTTCGAAAAGAAAAAAGATAAACTATAACGCTACAAAATACACAAGATATGTTTACAGATGAAATATTTGTCACTAAACAATTAAATAAGATAAAAATACTTGTACACGTTTTATAAAATTTACCGCTCAAACGAAAATGACAAACACAACGAGGCGAAATATCGACCAATCAAAAACTACCATTAACGTGATTGGTTAAAATTTTTGCACGATTTTATCTAGCGCGAAATTTTAATTAAGAAAAATCAAAGGGCGATATTAATCTAACGTAACCTTTACGATCGTAATAGAGTAAATTTGTTGTATTCATTTATATAGTTAATAATAATATGATACTTACATAACTACTCTATTCTATACATAATATAACATACCATTATTTAGACGTGTATGTAACTTGTTGACGAATATTATAGGTTAGATGATCTTATACACGTTTGACATCCTGAAGTTAGATAATATTTATCTGTTAACAATAATCAAATTGTTTAATTATATAAGCAATAATAATGATATTGTTAAAATTCAAGTCTGAATCAACATATTACTCGATGTACAAATATGCTTTATTTACTATATTTATCACAAGTACTTCCTCACTTTTTATTTATTTAAATAAAGTACAACCGCATTATTATATCGATGAAATGTTTCACATACCACAAACTTTACATTATTGCGATGGAAATTTTACAGTGGTAAATAAAGAGTTTATCTTATTTCTTATTTTTTATTAATATTAAAAACGAAAAATAATTAATATAATGTATTTTATATTACATTGGTTTTGTTTCAGTGGGACTCCAAAATTACAACTTTACCTGGCTTGTATTTTCTCACAGCTGCAATATTATCTCCTTTAAATCTTTGTAGTATATTTTATATAAGATGTATCAATTTATTTGGTACATTTGCTAATTTTTATCTTACATATTCTTTAATGAAACAAATACATAAAAATAATTGGGAAGATTGGATGCAGTTAGAAATAGCATACGATATTACAATGTTTCCTCCATTGTTTTTCTGGTTTTTCTTATATTATACAGATGTTGTATCTGTTAATGTTGTATTATTAATGTTATTACTACACTTTCAATCGTATTATAAAATTTCAGCTTTCGCTGGTACGTACACTAACTTATAATATTTACTTTTAGATTTTATAATATTTAGCAAATGCATGGTATTTCTTGAAAAAATAATCTATTGTTACATTGTACTTATTATGTTGTATAGGATTGTTAAGCATTTTAATCAGACAAACAAATGTCATTTGGGTTATATTTCTCACCTTGGAACGTTTTGTGGATTTAATACATCAGCATACGCAGAAACCTACAACGTCTATGGCAATTAATACACCAATTCATTTAAAGGTAAGACAAAATATTGTATTAAAATTAAGAGAAACATATGACGTAGTAATATATAGTCATTGTGAGCAAAATATGACAAGATTATGTACTTTTTAGTTATTATGGAAGAGTATAATGGATGAAGCAAATAATGGTAAAATCTCATTTATTAAATTTCTTATTAAAATAAGTATTAATCTTTTTCCCTACATAACGGTGGGCATAATATTTTTAATCTTTCTTATTTGGAACGGTGGTATTGTTGTTGGTGATCGTACAGCGCATGTACCAATGATTCATATACCGCAATTATTTTATTTCTCTGTTTTTCTATTTTCATTTTTATGGCCTTACATGATACCACATTGTTCCAAATTTTTTCAAAGTATTCAGGATCATTGGATCTTGTCGAGTTTCATTTTTGCACTTATAACAATTATAGTTCATTGTAATACCCTTGTTCATCCATATGTGTTAGCCGATAATAGACATTACACGTTTTACATATGGAACAAATTTATGGGGAAATATTTTCTATTTAGATATATGTTAGTACCTGTATATTGTTTTACTATTTATAGTGCACTGTATGGAATAAGTCATATAAGATTTGCAACGCAAATTAATTTTATTTTCTGCACAAGTATAGCTCTTGTACTACAGTTATTATTAGAACCACGATATTTTATTATCCCTTATATTTTTTATCGTTTAAGTATGAGAAAACCCCAAAATTGGCAAATTGTAATGGAATCGTTCACGAATTTAATAATCAATCTTTTACAATTTTTTATATTTGTTAACAAAGTATTTTATTGGGAAGATCAAATTCATCCTCAGAGAATATCTTGGTGAAATAATTCTGGTCAATCGTTAATAAACTGCAAAAGCTAGGAATACTATTCTGATTAAATTCACTTATAGAAATGCATTTATCATTTATAAAACTATAAGATAAAATGATTCATAATTTTGTATTAGACAGTAAAAAAAAAGTTATCTGAGACGATAATGTTCTGTCTAAAAGATATAATTAGATTTGCATTTCATTTCTGGATGATTTCGTTTCAGTATCTTAAAATAGAATAGTACAGACTTCAGTATAAACGCATAGTCAAGCTTGGCTATTTCTTACCATTGTGCTAATCTTAAGTTAGGATTTTTTTATTTTGGTTATTTTATTATATCCAATAACATACAATATATTTGTAATATATCTTTATAAGATATCAACAATCGATTGAAAATAATTGAAATAAAATAAAAATTTTATTTTTAAATAAGAATCAATAAAAATTCGTTTTTAAATTTTTTTATTCAGTATTTGTTCATCATATACAGTCTCTGTAGTTCCAATATTAGCAGTCGCACGAAAATTAGAATATAAATTAAATGAATCGATTTGAAAATTCTTCTTAAGCCTATGAAAACAATTGTTTTTTATTTTTTTTATTATTTTCCATAATATTTGTTATCAGTCCTCGCATGTAATAATTTTATAGTTTTTTATTCTTCGCTAATATTTCACGCGTACATACGCGTTAGTAAAATTCAGATTACGTATATATTACGGAAATTTGACGATTCGTATAATAAAAATGATTCCGACGCTTATGTAACATTTATTTTATTTTGTCAGTAATATATTTTTAATAATTATCGTCAAAATATTTATCATATACAATTTGAAAAGCATATGTACATTTGATTGTTGGAATCCTATATGAGAAAAACGATTCCAAATTTATAAATAGAAGTTAAATTTCATTTGATAATACTTATCGAGAGATTGATAGTTTTTTTGTTTTATTGTTGATCATTATTTTAATATAATATAATATAATAGAACATATTTTTTGAATTTTATTATTGTATTTATCATATTATTGCTGGATACTTTTTACATCAGTATAATGCATCTACGATATACTATACAACGTATTGTAAATAATAATAATAATATTAATAACAACTGATCTTTGTATTAAGCCTAAAACTTAAACGAACTTAATTTATTATATAGGAAATGACAGGCATTTAATAGTAATAAATTTAATTATATCTATTACTTTTTGGTTTCTCATTTCTATATTAAAAAAAAAAAAACAAGGATTCTATTTAAGTAGATACTTTGATACAAAAATCATAACAAGGGATATGAATATAATCGAAGAAATAAAAACTATATAAAGACTTTTCTTTTTTTTTTTTTGTACATTGCAAAATGATTTGCAGCAAAAATATATATATGTATACGTAAATACATATTTGTGTCTTTTATCGACTTTTGCGTTAACACGATTAATGGAATAATCCGTTCATTGCATTTTATCTCTCATTTTTACAACGTCGTTTGTATATATTATATTATATAATATATATATATATATATATATACAGTCAACCCTCCTATAACGCGGCACTCGCAGAACGCGATTTCCATATAACGCGGAGCTGAAATTGCGACAACCCTCCTATAACGCGGTAAGTGCGTACTGCGTTATATGGAAACCGCGATATAAGAAACTCAGGTTTTAGTATAAATCATATCATTCGTACCGCGTTATATGGAGACCTATAAATACAAAAGACAAGATAAATTATAAATTATTTTTATTGAATTGAAGTTTTCCAACAAAAACAAGACAAACTTTTGTAAAATTATGTAATCTTTCAACACTCATCCTTGCTGTCAGATATGAGTCGCCTAACTCGTCTTCTTTTAATGGGTAAAATGTCTTCCTCACTTGGTTCATAATTTTTTAGTTTAGTTTTTGTTT
>JACGTP010000052.1:704346-802701 GCA_023678845.1 Mischocyttarus mexicanus | reverse complement strand
TACATAGGAGTGTAAGTTGAAGTTTGCCGGTTTTACAGTAGGATGTCGCTAGCAGGATGTAGGCATTTCTATGATTTGTTATATACACCATTGTTTTCTATTGACATTGACCTCCAAAAACACCTAAGTCTCATTCTGTCAAAATAATAGCGTCATAGTCGTTTATATCAATGAATATGTCGAGTTTCGTTCCAAATAAAGAGCATTTGCGGAATTCGTTGCTTTTCTTATTTCATCAAAAGAAAAAAGCAGCTGAAGCACATCGTTTGCTAGTAGAAACTTATGGTGAACATGCTCCAGTGATTAGAACATGTGAGACATGGTTTCGTCAATTTAAAAGTGGAGATTTCGATTTGAAAGACAATGCTCTGTGTTTGGTGGGACCAGGATGGTGTGGTGTACCACGAACTATTAAAACCTGGTGAAACGGTAAATACGGATCGCTATCGACAACAAATGATCAATTTGAATCATGCGTTGATCGAAAAACGACCGGAATGGGCCCGAAGACATGGCAAAGTTATTTTGCAACATGACAACGCGCCGTCTCATACCGCTAGATCCGTGAAGGATACATTAAAAACACTTAATTGGGAAATATTATCGCACCCGCTGTACTCTCCAGACCTCGCCCCGTCCGACTTCCACCTTTTCGCATCGATGGGGCACTCACTTGCAGAGCAGCACTTCGTCAATTTTGAAGAAGTTGAAAAATGGCTCGTCGAATGGTTTTCCTCGAAAGAGAAAAAGTTTTTTTGGAATGGTATCCATAATTTGCCTAAAAGATGGACGAAATGTGTAGAATCAAATGGTCAATACTTTGAATAAAAATATTTTGAGATTCCCCTAAAAATTATGTGTTTTTTTTAACGAAAAAAACCGGCAAACTTCAACGTACACTTCTGGTAGAAATAGAAAACATTGTTGTAATAATTCAATTTACTATATTTTTAAAATACTCAAAGTGAACAAAAAATTAATAATTAAATGGAAGAAAAACGAAAATAGAAAAAGTTTGATAAAATAAATTAATTAAACCATCAAAAAAAAAGAAGAAAAAAAAGGGTATTTTAATTAAAAAATTCAATCATTAAATTAAATCAATGAAAGAATCAAATTATCGATACGAATCAAATTGAGTTTTTAATATCATAGAAAATGGAAAATTATGAAAGATTGATATCGCAAAAACCGTATTAGTTAATCGAGTGTTTACTCTTTACGATAATTTCAAATGAAGATCTAAATCTAATTCAATGAGATTAAGAAATCACTATTACGGTATAAACCAAAAAAAAAAAAATCTTGGAGATATACACGCGCAACGGTAAATATGCGGAGAGTGAGAGATACTAGTGGCTATAAAACCTAAGCGACTCATAACCGTTGAACACGTGCTGTAGCAAATTCGACTGAAAGTATCCCGCCCTCGTATCGCAACTTGACCGCATCATGCACGAACAAACGCAAATGAATTTCATGCTTTTTCGTGGTACGTTAAACAAGAACAACCGAACAAAATGATATACACGTATATATTAAATATTTAAATATAATTTAAGTACGGTTTAAAATAAGATAGATATATTAGATTGTTAGGAAAGTAATTTCGTTTTTTCCCAACAGTGGGCCCAATTGTATTTTTTCACAGCCAATTTCACACTTAAGCCGCATAATCATTATATTGTTTAACAGCTGATATAGTAAAGCTTGTTTGTTAAAAATTTTGTTTGATTCTTTGGAATAGTTTCAGTTGTTGGAACAGTTGGAACAGTTATGTGATGTGTATGGAGAAGATGTATTAATCGAACGACAATGTCAAAATTTGTTTGCAAAATTTTGTTCCGGCAATTTCGATGTCAAAGATGCACCACGTTTTGGAAGGCCTGTTGAAGCCGATGAAGACAAAATAAAGGCATTGATAGATGCAAACCGCCGAATAATAAATCGTGAGATTACTGAGAGGTTAAATTTATCGAATTCGACCGTTCATGATCACATAAAACGATATATCTTAATTTCAAAACCAAAAAAAACGAAATGACTTTCCGAACAACCTAATAATAATACACATGCATATAACATTGTCTTATTGTTAGGTAAAACATTTCCTCCTCTCTCTCTCTCTCTCTCTCGAGATATTTAAAATAATTAAAAAATTATTATACTTATTGTTAAATCTAAACTACGTATATAATATAATTGAAATGACACACGAAAAGAATAAACGGATACGTCTTATCGCGAGAAACGAGGAATACTCCAGTTAAATTAGCATTTTGACAGGATGTTACTCCAAACTCACAGCAAAGAAAATTAAAAAGAAATGTAGTCTACATTAAGAAGTGCATTATTCATTCGTTGAAAATTGTATACATTTTTAATGAAAAATCAAAACACACATTTCCGACCTTTTAAATTGTTTTTCCTGTGAGTTTGGAGTAACATTCATTTTGAATCTAAAATCAAACTAATTTAACTGAACTAGAAATAAAAACCACAAAATAAGACTAACAAATGATTTCTTTTATACGAATAATTAATATTGTTATTTTTTTTTTTCATTTAATTTTAGTTCACGATACGTTTTGAATATTCGTCTTTCAATTTCGAAAACGTATTGGGGCAGTGATAAATAAATAGTATAAACGCATAGATATCGGTCTCGCGTGAACACACCAAATCCACCCACAATGGAAAGATAGGGAGGAAATCGCGTGACCGAAAGTTTGAAAGTCCGATTTAATTACATCTTGCGGCAATGGGAGGACGTATATACACACATATACATAAATACATGCATATATATATATATACATATATATGATTGCGCGTTTTAGATTGGAACACGCGAGACGTGCGTCGAGGTTTAATGCAAGAAGTCGTTACGCGTGATCGAGTTTACTGCAAAATAAAAATTCAAAAAGTGGATAACAACTGCAATTACTTTCAAATATAAAGTTGAAAAGAAAGAGGACAAAAATAGAGGAGAAAGAGAAAGAGAGAGAGAGAGAGAGAGAGAAAAATAAAATAAGAAATAGATTTTTTACGCCCTCCTCAATGATTTTTTATCTCTCATTCGTGAAAAAATAAAATAAAAACCACATGGCCACCACCTCCTCCTTCTCCTCCTCCTCTATCTTCTTCTTCTTTATCCATCTCCTAATATTCGGTTCTAAAATTATTTTTAGATATACCATTTTACGCTTACTCGTAAGAGCGTACTGACCGCATGTCGGCCTGCTTTGTACGTCTTCTTCTTTCATCGGCTATTCTCTTTCGCATGATTCATCGCACTCTGCGTATATGTGTGTATGTGCCATCAATGTACTTCCTCGGATAAACTTCAAATTTGATGTCGTCGTGATTTATCGCGTGTTTATGCGAAAAGTAACGTAAAGTTGAAAAATAACAACAACAAAAAAAAGTAAAAGGAAAAAAATAAGTAAGATAAAAAAAAAATAAAATGAAAAAGAGAGAGATAAAAAAAAGTAATTTAGTCGATAGTTATATAGTATCGAAATGAGGGAGGAACGACCGCGAATGGGTGCGTGTATGCTCGTCGCCGAGCCGCGACTGACGAACTCGCAAATCCGTCGTCTGCGGGTGCACTAACAGCTTGCGCTAAACTCTCCTCCACTATGACGACCTCGGCAACTCATTCGGGTTAGATCGAAATGGCGCAGCGCACTCAGTGTGTGTCCATGTATTCTATCTCGTGCGCATACTGCCCGCATTCGCTCGAATTTTACGCGCCTCGTACAATCTCTATCTATGAATGTATATGTACACTAACACATATATATATTTAGTGTATGTACATCTCGAGACACCGTAAAATTTTCTTTTACGAGACAGTCCTCTCTCTCCTATCGGTATAATAAAAAATTCTTGACAAACGCGAATTTACCTTTACGATTCGCTCTTATATATTCTTTTCTTTATGTACTCTTATATATTAATATATATGTGTGTATGTGTGTATATATTGGGTGTACAAATAAGTTTCCGCCGTCTAACAAAATATGGCTGTATATTTAACTTATGGTTAAAATTGACTGATGTTAAATGTCATATTGTAAGATTGGATATCTCTCGACAACGTAATCTGTATATATTAGTGATTTTGTATCAGTATCAGATATTTTATTTCGTTCGAAAATGTCGAGTTTGGAGATTGAATTTTTTAATTTAAAGAAATCTGCAGCTAATGCGCATCGATTGCTTGTAAAAACATATATCGAGGTTTTCTTAAGTAAGTAAAATTGTTAGGAATGGTTTTTAAAGTTCAAAAACGGTGACTTTGACGTTGAAGACAAAGTACGTAACGGAAGACCGAAAGTGTACGAATACGCGGAATTGGAAATATTATTGGTTGAAAATTCATGCCAAACGCAAAAAAAAACAGGCACTTATATTAGGAGTAACTCAGGAAGCAATTTTACATCGTTTAAAGTCATTAAACGCCTCATTTTTTAATAAGAACGGCGGAAACTTATTTGTACACCTAATATATAGATAGTTCGTTCATTTCTAATCGCGTTTATTGCTTGGTATCGATCATTGGACCTGCGAATATATTTATCATTTGATTTCCCGAGAGACATTTTAAATTATAATAGATATTTAGATATATAGATCGTTTATTCGTCGTATGTATATATATAATCGTATATATAATACACGAGGAGCGAGACAAGTAGGTCAACGAATAATAAAGAAAGTCGATTGAAAAGTGTTCTTATCTCGTGGATTTAAATTAGAAAAAAAAAAAAAAATTAATTTCAGATGGAATATTAAATGACGGAGATTTCAATTTGGAAATTAATTTGTTAAAAAGCGTATGTGATTCCTTTCGAATATAAAAAAAAAAAACGACGAGTTTGTGTACTTTAAAAGAAATTTATTTATGAAACAGCAACGTAAACGTGTATATCTTTCACTTACGTTTGTGAAATATTTAATATAATCCCTATTTTTATTTATTCAATGATTAGAGGGTAAAATATACCAGACAGATACGTTGTTAATACGATAAAAACGACGAAATCGACGTTACAAATTATCTTTAAAAATAATATCTCCCAAGAAATAAAATTGATAAAAAAAAAGAAAAGTAATTCATATGATTGAAATGAAATCATTGGTTTTATATGAAAAATTAAATAACGATGTCATTAAATTTTGAAAACTTTTTCTTTACTGTGTGAAGTGACATCAATGAAACATCATCATATCGTATAACCACTAAACACGATGGTTCAGCATTTAAACGACTAGAGAAGAACATTTAAAAAGAGATGAGTTATGTGTGTAAATCAGTAAACCTCTACATTTGTTTTCACCTGGATAGCTTTATAGATTGTTTAAAAAATGTTAAAAAGAAGAAACATTTTCAAGACAAAGAAATAATCTTTTGAGTGAAGTAAATTGAAATCCCTCTCGAGTAAAGTCTACTTTTATGTAAGATAATAATTAAGATTTTGTTTACGAAAAAGAAAAAAAGAAAATATTTTTTACCTTAATTATATTTAATCTATTTACAATATGAGCCAGTTAACGTTAATACCTTAAATAATCTGTATTGTTTCTTTTTTAAAGATACGTCAAATGTCATAGATAAAAAGTTGAATGAAATTCAATGATTATAATCAATACACAAATAAATTCAATGCTCGCTATGTCAAAAATATTTTTTCTTTTTTATTTATTATAAATAGAGTCATCATTTTTTAAACATCTACAATTTTAGTCATTTTTTATTAGGAATTCTCAGTTGAATCTAATTATTTAAGATTAATTTCATATATTCACAGGTACAGTACTTTTAAATGTTTCACAAATCTTATAGAATATGCTAGTAAAATTTAAAAAAAAGATATAGGATATAGTTTGTAATTTTTAATATATATATAATGTAATATATATATGTAATATATATAATATATAATGTAATATATATAATGTAATATATATAATGTAATATATATATGTAATATATATAATGTAATATATATATATATATATATGTAATATATATATAATGTTTCAGATACATCAAACAATTATTTTGTAATAATTTTTAATTGAATGTAATCCACATATACGTACATAAACTTATTAATTATCTAAATGTAAAGAAATAAAAATAAAAATCAATCATTAGAAATAGAAAACAGCTGTTCAAAAGTAGGTCATTGTTAAGAAAAATAGGTCAACGATACAAAAGTAGGTCAGCTAGACAAAAATAAAGTAATAATCCCACACGTACTGAATGTATTGAGAGAAAGATAGGCAAAGGTGTACATCCGAGTCAAACGAACTCAACATCGGTTATGTTCGTGTATCTCTCGGTGAATTCCAAGAAATTCATTACTTATCAAATACACATAGAAAAACATTCCTTAACTACCGGTTTAGTTGAACGTTCCATGTTTTGTTTACGTTCGTTTCTCTCCGTCACTCTTCGGCCGGTGTCGACAACCGAACGTTATCATTTCTATTCTATTATGAATTTCGTCGTTAGATTTGTAATTGACCTTCGTGTATGTTCGGTACCTGTCGTATGTATTCGTAACTACTTTTCATATTAATTGTCAGTTATCTTCGAGCGTCGGAAGGAATAACAAGGATATTATTTAAAGTATATCATTTATTTCGCGTCGCGTATACGCGTGTGCGTGTTTTTCCTATGCAAGTGATATGCATATGTGAATGAGTGTGTGTGTGTAGTGGTGAAAAGTGATATATACATATATGGATACTTACACTTATGGATATAAGGACAAAGTACATCTAAACGTAAGCTGACCATAATTTTGAACCTTTTTAATGTTTGACTTTAGCGTGGTAGGATTTAGTATTAAACATATTATATGAATAATTTTCAATTAAAAAAATATTCTGATAGGTACTCGTAACGTTGTACAATTTTTTGAACTGTCCAAAATCAAACTAATTTAACTGGACTATATCTATCATAAGATATATCGTTTCTCTTATGCGTTCCCCTTGCAATCACAAGTATGTTCAAGAGACTTCTTACCTTGTAACCAACTCATAAGGAAACGGATAATTCGATAATTCACGTGACCTAGTCACGTGCCACTTCCGCGCTTTTATTTGACTCTATTGATTTATATGTTTCTTTCTCTTCGATAACCAATATACTTGTATATGTGTGTGTGTGTGTGTGTGTGTGTGTCAGAGTGCCCTAGCCCGAAGGAGGCCACCTAAATATTTTCTTTGTCGTTAATGATATGAAAAATGTTTAAGACATACTTTGATTAGTTTCAAAAGAATTATATAATGGAAATCAATCCAAATATATTGTTAAACATTTTTCATATCATTAAAAACAATGAAAATAATTACGTGGTCTTATTTAACTGAAACATCCCGTATATTTATGTCTAGTAGCTCGCCCAGTTAAAGTTTGCAGGTTCGTTAAAATAAATATTAGAAGCAGAATAAATCGTACAAGACTGGTAACTATAATACGATTCGATCTATGAATGAATTATTTATACGATTCTCTTTGTACAAGTGTATCTATCTGCTAAATGTAAACATTCTACTTCAATGTATGGTTGATAGTTCATGAAATAATAAAAGAAATAATAATCATACAAGTCAATCTTGTCGTAATTCAAATAAATTAGATTAAACATCAAAAGAAACTTTCATTTAGTTTAGTTTAGTTTCATCCAAAAGGATTATCTGAAAGGTCTGCGGATTGACGTATGTACGTGTGCTATTATGATAGGACCTACGGTAATCGGAAATCTCTTTGAATTTGAAGACTCTTTTTTTGGAAGGGGGTTGTAAAAGAGGGTGATAGGGGTGGAGGGGGTCGACAACAGTGCCTTCCGTGGCTGGTGGTCGATAACCACAGTCAGCAGATACCATGTGATGTCTCTCGGTAGCTCTCTTTTCCGTTCCTCTCCTTCATTCTCTCGCTACACCTTCGATGTATGTATGCATGTATGTAATGTATGTGTGTGTGTATGTGTGTGTGTGTGGTATTTATATGTATACGTATAGTACTTACTGGCATATTGATCCAGACTTGCAAGACATATGTGTAACATATAATAGAATCTAGGAGGCTTAATTAC
Source organism: Mischocyttarus mexicanus (assembly GCA_023678845.1). NCBI lineage: Eukaryota > Metazoa > Arthropoda > Insecta > Hymenoptera > Vespidae > Mischocyttarus > Mischocyttarus mexicanus. Next base: position 794,584 of record JACGTP010000052.1, on the reverse strand, counting down.
GGATCTCTTGATATTGCAATAATTAATGCAACTGCTGGTGTTACGAATTCAACAACAGATGTTTGTCGTATCTACCGGAAGGAACTTAAGAAAGTTTTCTCAATGGTAATTAGAGAGAATCGAAATGTGATATCATGTATGACGTTTCGTTTTAGAGTAAATTTTGACTACATAATAATAATAATAATAATAAAAATACAACAATTGAGATTTAAAAAATATTTCTAGCAGATAATTGTACGTTTAAAATACAATATAAAGAGAAAATGAAATGTAACGCGATAATACGCGAATAACATATATGACAGGCTGACGAAGCGTAATATGAAATTTCATGGTTGGAAAGATCTGAATTAAATGAAAATGATCGTAAAAAACGTTGATATATTATAAAGAAGAGAATTTATGTCCTCGATATGGCATAGTACTCACCTAGTAAGCTAAAACTTGATCGTCCAAGCACAATTGCGAAATGTTCCGGAAATTACGATTGCGGAATCGAAAACATGTTCTTCTCCTTCCAATAAACTTCGTTTCCTCAAGCAAGATCTTCTCTTGGTGAGATAACGGAAACGGTAACTCCTACTCGAAAAGAAAAAAAAAAAAAAAGAAATGACAAAAATAATAATCAAAGTCATTGGATATTTATTAAAAATTTAATTTAACTATGATTTATTAGTTCTTTATTTCTTTTTTTTTTCTCTCTTAAATTATCTTTCTTTCTTTTTTTACTTTTAATAAATAAAAGCTAATGAAACCCAATAACGAATGTTATATTCAAAGTATGTTATATTCAAAGTATGTTACATTCGAAAAGAAGGTACCTTTGATACTCTCATGACGACGGCGATTATTAAATTATCTTCTCGACTGTGAAAAGCAAGCGTGTCACGGTCGTAGTCGTTACGATTTATACGTAAAAATTTTAACTTTATCTACGATATCTTTCAACGCTTGTACATATTTTGTATGCATTAAGATTACAAATGAACATTTATATTTCAGTTTGTTTGGATATCAGAATTTTTCTATACCAAGTTCATACCTTTTTTTTTTGATATACGAAATATATTCCAAACCATAGTTTCTAATTTGATTGATAAATTGAAATACTTTAAGAATCCACTCGAAAATCTTGCGTTATATTATTTTATGAAAAAAACATTAGAGACGTAGGATTAAGATTACATTCGAATATTCGATAATGTACCTAACATTTGACTATTCGATTCGCGATATTCGATAATCAAACGAATATACCCTAATATTCGAATACTCTAAAATAAAATAATAAAAAAAGAGTATAAAATTACGTTACATTAATCAAATAATTTTGAACAATTTGGATAATATAAAAAAAAAATATATTAGGTGTACAAATAAATTTCCGCCGTTCTTATTAAAAAATTAAGCATTTGATGATTTTAAATGATGTAAAATTGCTTCCTGAGTTACTCCTAATATAAGTGCCTATTTTTTTTGCGTTTGGTACGAATTTTCAACCAATAATATTTCTAATTCTGCGTATTCGTACACTTTCAGCCCTCCGTTACGTATTTTATCTTCGACGTCACAGTCTCTGTTCTTGAACTATAAAAACCATTAATGAAAACTTCTCTAACTTAAAAAAGCCTCGACATATGCCTCTACAAGCAATCGATGCTCATCAGATGCAGATTTCTTTAAATAAAATAATTTAATCAAAAGTTCCCGCAAATGGTGCTTATTCAGCCTAAAACTCGACATTTTCGAAGGAAAAAAAATATCCGATACCAATACAAAATCACTAATATATCAAAATTATGTTGTCGAGAGATATCTTACTTTACGGTATGACGTTTTACATCAGACCATTTTAACCATAATTTAATGATAAAGCCATACTTTGTTGAACGGCGATAACTTATTTGTACACCTAATACTTTTTAAATTGTACGATAAATTTTAAACGTTAATTAAAAAGTTGCTTAAATAAAATATATTCTTAAAATAACAAAGAATAAATAAATTAGAAAATTATTTAATTTACCGCATATACTTTATCGTATATGCACAATATAGATGTTTATCTATTTGTATTATTTATTTATATCAAAGGTAACAATAGTTTTTAGTTCGAATAATGTCCTGTTATGTTAAAAACAATCAGAGTCTAATCTAGGCTGAAAGCTTATTAGCAAGTACCGCGCAAAAGAGAACTTAAACGTCATCATTAAGCTGCGTCAAATAGGTTTTCACTTTCCTTATTGACCTTCCGATATAAGTGTTAGCCCCATATACATAGTGACCCGATCTATGCAGAGATAGCGCCACTTTCTTCATCGAACTGCATTTAGAATATTACCATCCAAAATGATACCTTCTCTCTCTCTCTTTCTCTCTGTTATATTTCCATTAACAACAATTATTTTCTTCTGTCATTTTATCATTTTCCTTCTACAAATACACCCCTACGATATTTTTAATATCATCAAAATATCTGATCATTTTTTAAACACACAATACATGTACAACGTAAATTGCAAATTCGAATATAAATATTTTTTTTTTTATTATTAAAAAAAAAGTTTATAATTTTATCACAATCGAAAAAATATTTATACGAAGTGGATTAGCCGATTTTTTTTAAGAATATTATTTTTGTATTTTTGGTATACATAATTGGACTTATAGAAAAAGAATAATTTTGAAAGAAAATTTAGTCGGTAAATTACTTACCATATTTTCACGCCATCGCGAAACAACGACCATTCGCGTAATAAAAAAACCTAATTCTCTCTCTCTCTCTCAATTTTAATTATTATGTCCTTAACATACATATATTAATAAACAAGATTTCACCGACACAAATGTATACTTTAAATACATAAATTAATAATAAATGAAAAATTATGATCGAAGAAGAGGGTGCACGCGATTAATAGCTCGTTTAAGAATCGTAATCTAAAAGAAATATAAACAAAAAATTAGTTCTCGTTTTGAAGATCGTGATAAACTGAAACAATATTATAAATACGAGATTTTATACGATAACAAGTAGACTAAATGGAAACGCGAAAAAAAATATATTCAGTTACCTGAATACATCGACGTAGACGTACGAGCTTGTAAAACGTTGATATATATAAGAGTAAATAAATTTTTATCATGTACGTAAATTTAGAATGGAAGTTATAGTGATTGAAAATCAAATAGAATGTTAAGAGTATTTCAAACTTACCATGATATTTAAAAAGTATGAAAGGATCGTTCGACGAAAGTAAAACTGATTCGCGTTATTTGCGCGAAATGTTACAAAAATGAGAATCGTTCGAACGCGCACTGGTACAATAAACCCTAAAGAGAAATCAACGTCTACCACCCCTTCCGATGAAGGGGTGCTACTGGCATGAGGATAGGGAGGCCCGTGTCCGGTTCTAACACGCACCGCCGACTTTCCTCCTCTTCTGTCATAGGACTCGAAAACTCGCGCATGTTTCTTGCGAACAATTGTTGCCTGGCAGCACCAGCCACACCAACTTTACCGTCCGACGAAACATTGATGTTTTCTTAAGCTTTTTTGCATTATCTTGAAAACTTTCCTAATTTAGACATTGGACAATTGCAACGACATTTAAATCAACCGACCACATTACTCTTCTCCTTGATCGTTCATCAAACTAGAACCCTTATTAAGAAAGATTAATTATTTTTTTACACTTTATATATTTTCTCTGACATTTTCTTTCTCTCTAATTACGTAATTACGGTAATTTTAGATAAATTAATTTTTAATGACCATCACATATGTATGACAAAATTCCAATGGAATTTTTGTTGATATCAAGAGAGACAGAATATTTTTATAGATAACTCTTACGGTTCTGTTTTGTTTCTTATTCTATCTTCTTTTTTTTATATTTTTTTTTTGCTTTTTTTTTTTTTTAAATTTTTATACCACCTCTCAACCAGAACTCTTCATTCCATACTTCGACTCTGCGTGCGCATATGTACAATTACGTTAGAGGAGAAGATTGCATTTAATTCTTTTAGAGGTTATATGGTTGTGAAATTAAGATATACACGTTCCATTTGTATACCTATTTGATCTATCAAAGCATTTAGTATTATTTATAAAATATGTTTGTCTTATAAAAATTATGAAATCATAAAGTCGTTAGAAATGGCTCGATTTCTATCAAGGAGGTTAAAAATATTGCAAAAAAGAATTTTACAAAGGCATTACACAAATGATACACTTAAAAATGTTTATATTAGTACTCCAATATTTTATGTTAATGCAGGTATAGATTAAGTATTATTTTATTTAATAAATTTTGTATAATGCCTTTTTGTTTATAATATCTTTAATATTTATGTTAGAACCACACATCGGACATTTGTACAGTGCAACGTTAGCTGATTGTATTGCAAGGTACAAATCCATGCTCGGTCATCCTACGTTTTTAAGCACTGGAACGGATGAACATGGTAATAAAGTAAAAACAGCTGCAAATTTGGCTAAAATACCAATACCAGACTATTGCACACAGGTTTCCAAACAATTCAAGGAAATGTGCGACAAGTTTTCTATTAATTATTCTACATTCATTCGTACCACTGAACCACATCATTTAAATGCAGTTCACCATTTCTGGGTTATTATATTTCTTTGATCATTTGCATGTGTTTCATGAACAAAGATAAGTTATTACATACCAATTGTCAACGTCAATAGAAATAGTAACGCATACGCACATACATTTTTAGAATGTTTTGGATGCAAATGGATATATTTATTTGGGAAAATATTCCGGATGGTACTGTACATCGGATGAAGCATTTCTTAGCGATATAGAATTAGATGAAATAACAGATGCATCTGGTAAAAAGATTAAAGTCTCTAAAGAATCGGGTCATTTTGTTGAATGGATGGAAGAAGATAATTATAAATTTAGATTGAGCAATCTTAAAGATGAATTGAAATATTGGATTAAAAAGGGTATAATATTACATACAATAAATTATAAATACTAAATACTTATTTTATATTAAAAAGTATTTTTTTTTATTATACAGACACTACAGTGCAACCTAAAAAATATCACAAGATTTTATATAATTGGATAGAAGAGGATATAGCTTTGCATGATTTAAGTATATCGAGACCTATTAGTAGAGTTCCTTGGAGTATCCCAACCCCTCAAAACAAAAATCAATCTGTTTATGTTTGGTTGGAAGCATTAATAAATTATTTAACAGTATTGGGTTATCCAGATGATACGTATAAGCAATTTTGGCCACCAAGTTTGCAGGTACATCGTGTGGATGATGACATGCCTTGTGAAACCTAATAAAAAGTATATTTTGTTTATAAAATATAGGTTATTGGTAAAGATATATTAAAATTTCATGGGATATACTGGCCAGCATTTTTAATAGCTGCCGGACTGGAACCTCCACGAACATTATTATGCCATGGACATTGGATGGTCAATGATAAAAAAATGTCTAAATCTAAAGGTAATGTTATTTCACCTTTCGAAGCAGCCACTAACTTCACAGAAGAGGGTTTAAGGTATTTCATTTTAAGAGAAGCCGTTTCTCATAGCGATGCAAGTAAGTTTACAATTTCGATCAATACGTCATTTCATTCTATTATAAAACATAAAGAACAATAATCTTTGTTTTGGTTTTCATAGATTACAGCGAAAATAAAATTCTAAGGACAATAAATGCCGAGCTTGCAGATACATTAGGTAATTTGATTAGCCGGTGCACCGGTAAAATTGTTAATCCATGGGGTGAAGTTCCTAATCCAATGGAATATGTTGACGTTTTAAAATCAGACATAGCTATTCAAACCATAGAAAGCATCAATTATTTAGGTAGAAAAGTTCAATTCCACTATGAAAATTATAATCTGCATAATGTAGCTGATGCGACTATGACTACATTACACATGACAAATAAAATGGTAGAACATCACAAGCCATGGGCATTAAGTAAGGATATAAATAATCAAAATTCTATTATAGAATTGAAGGCTGTCATTTCTCTTGCATTAGAGAGCATAAGAATATCCACTTTGGTATTGTATCCGATTATTCCAAGATTGTCTAATAATATTCTTGATTTTTTGTCGATACCTAAAGAAAATCGCTGTTGGTATGACACGATCTCTCAATATGAAAAGAAAAGTTTACCGGACAAAAGACACTTTGATCGGAATGGTATGATATTATTTAAGCGAATAAAAGCTTCATAAATTTGATGCGTATGGTCATATATGTATATGTATATATATATTTACTGTGGCAATATCCCATTGACCTTAATTTATAGCCATTTAATTAACAGCGATTGAACGTTAATTGAAGAAAATCGTTGCGCCTTCTACACGAGATAGTAATTCGTTTAGATATTATGGTAATAAATTAAAAGACAAATTCTTATACCAATAGGATTTAATTATGAAGATATACGGGATATAAAATGTATATAGAAAATAAAATGTTTGATATTTTGTAAAAGATAATATAATAGATGGCGCTTAAGTATGAAAGGCAGAACGCAATATCACATACATATATATCCATTTCTTTCTGATAAAGGGAAAGGAATGGAGTATGTGCTGGCGTCGTACATCTTGTTTCTCTCTCTAGCTACTTAAGCTTGTTTGTTCATTTGGTTGGGCTCGTTGCGCAACGCGAAGCGCGCAGCGTCTCTGTACGTATAGTTGTGGTAGATAGTCGAGCAGAATGTCTTGCTAAAAAAAGCGCGGTTTATCGACAAGGTGGAGTGCTTTTATAAGAAATTTTTCGGGTAGCAACTCTTCAAAAAAAGACTTAAGTTTTATAAATAATTTCGTTAATGGAAATACGCGGATGGTAAGTGAGCTGTAACGTGCAATCGACACTTTTCTACGGCGCTGTGTATAATGGGTTAAACAAAATGGCTACCCATTTGTCGTTGGCGGTATTATTTATTTGGTTTGGGAAAAAACGAACGTTAGATTGCAATTAGGTTATCGCGATAAGCTTAATTCTCGCGTGAAAAATTATCCTCTATTTAGTGTTAACGAACAATTTTAACATTTATTTTATTACATTTTATGACTTTGTATCTGTTTGCTTACGTTACTCTATTTCATTATTTACTTTTATTTTACGTATTAAAATAAAACTGCAATAGAAGTGAAAGAATTTACACTTACGGAAGCTAGGTATGTCGTACCGCTGTATACATTATCTTTTTTAATCAATTATGTATATATATAGATTTTTAACATAACCTTATTGTCGTAATGACACGGGTGGGGAGTTGAGTTTAATGTTTTAACCTTCTTGTCTGTCAATAATTCTATGTCCATTTCGTTTAATAGATCTGAAAAAATGTCTAGCTCTTATATCGTTGAGCCACAAGAAAAAGAGACTCAGAAACAAGATGACACATTGATTATTGTAGTCAGTGATGATGGGACAATATCAGTAGATCAAGAAACATTACAAAATTTAATAAGTAAGTAATTATTATTCTAATATATGTAAGAGCGGTTTAAATATTACTTTGCTTTAGCTTCTTTTTTTGTTATTGATTAATGGATCTTTTGTTTTCCAATAATATTTGATATATTTTAATATCTAATATACTAATAAATAATGAATTTTTATTAACTTTGTCTAGATTTTCATTGACACTTTGCATTTGTATTAATATATAGATTGAACTATATAATCTTCTTGCAATTTGGTAATATAAAGTTCCTTGAAAATCAAATATCAATTATCAGATTAGAGACATGTTATTTGTTTATTGATAAATACTATATAAATATGTTTTCAGTGAATCAATCGAATGCTAATGTTAGTGTAGTAAGATTGGGACAAAGCGAACCAGGTGCTAACAATGGAGATATAACATTAACAGTAGATCCTCCAACTTTTGGATCTTCGAACATCACACAGATTGGTAATGCAACAACTACTGATACAAGTGGACTCGTTGATCCTTTTATGGAAATGGATCCTGAACAATTAGAAAGATTAGAAAATGCTCTTCAAAGTGAGGAAGCAAAACAAATATTAGGCGAAAATGTTACAGCGATGCTTGGTTTGTTTTTTATGTTACAATTTAAAGAAATGTAGATTAATAATATAATTATCTTATTAATAAATCTTATTTGATTTATTTTCTTTAGATATGCTGTCTGTAGAAGAACAACAAAAGTCAATAAGATATAGCGTGGAGCTGGATCACTGTTATACAAATAAACTACCTGATTCTGAACCAAAGGATTCAGTACCATTGTCAAGTTATGCATCTTCTAGCGACATACAATATACACATTCTCCTTCTGTATCGACAGTGTCAACAATGTCGTTGCCATCCAATGAAGTAGACAAGCTAAAAGCAAATACTAAAACCGTAAGTGACTATTTCTCGAAATGTTGTTATTTTTCTTTTTACGATATATTATTTTAGGGTAAACCGATTGGTCGCCCTCGGAAAAATCCTCTTGTTTCTAATCAGCACACTCCTAATCCTCGGTCAACTGGGAATTCTCCTGGTGGTTCAAAGTTAACAGGACATTCGGTACCTAAAGGTGAAACTGATTTACAAAACGCATTTTGTACAAATATAAGCATGCTATTTATTAATGTCAATAAATTCACGTATTGGAGGTTATATTGTCATACTGATTTAATTATGTTCCTAATAAATACATTTTTATTACTGATATCCTTATAAAATATTTTATTTATTGTACACTATAATATAATATTGCATCTATATAAGTATAATAAATTATAATTAAATGTTTCTTATATAGCGCATAGACTATCTAATGATGATGAAGAAGAAGAAGAGGAAGGTACTCCTTCACCTTCTGAGTCTTCTGAATCAGAACCTTCATCGGACAATGATTTAGACTTTGGTCCACGAGGTCCAAGGAGAGGAGGACTCAGAGCCAGAGGTGGACGGAAAGGTTTGACTACTAGGGGTGGATACATAACTGGACGTAGAAGAAATTCTAATAAACACTTGGACTTAGAACAAGTGCGTCGATTAGATATGGAAATGGCTGCTGCTGTTACTGCAATGAAAACTACTGAAAAAGAAGAAAAAATAGGTACGTATTAAAATATTAAGCATTTTGTAGATCTATCTGCAATAATCTATTTGCCATTGGCAATGGAAAATTTATTTGTCGATGATACTTCTGTGGGTATCATTTGATGAGAAAGTGTTAATAATTATTTAAAAAGATTACTAAATATTTAATTTTATCAGGACTCACTTCTACTAGAGGTAGAAGACAGTTTAAGACTTTTGGAGTAAGAAAAAAGGATGACACACAACATGTACAACCATCACTTTCTACAAATGAAACAAATGTTAACGCTGAAAAACTTTTGCAAACGACAAACCAGGTAAAAGCTAATTTAATTAGCAGCAATATGATCAAAGGTGATATGATTTTAACTAAACCTGGTCAAGGAAGGAATAATCAAAAATTAACTCTAGTACAAAAGCAAGTTGTGATGAAAGCCAATGAGCTTAAGAACATCGATGTAAAAAAATCAATGATCATTCCAAAAGGAAAATTTTTGAATCAAATACAGACAAGATTTATATCTACAAAAGATGGAAAATTAATGCATGTACCAATTACATCAAAGTCAACTGTGTCTAATACACCAACAGGTCAAGAAAAGGGAACAATAATACAAACAGTCACTATGCCACAGTATCAAGGACTACAACAAGGCAAACCTATTTCATCTTTTATGCCAGTTAAAGTTAAATCATCGGAGATAAAGAAAGAAAGAAGAAAGTCTGACAAAATGATCGATCTTATTTCTAAGACAGAAGGTGATAATACCAAACCTGTTGTAGAAATTAAAAACCTAGACAGTTAGTATTTTTTTAGTAGTTGTATGTTTTATTTATCATTTATATATATATAATGTATCGTTAACTCTTTAAAATAAATTTCATGTATTTTTTTCATTTTAGACTTGAAAAAGCATACGCGTAAAGAACATAAGAAGTCTCCAGGATTTGTGGCAGATACATTGGGCCCAGCACTTTTTTCTGCACCCGATATTATTCGTCGCGTTGGTTCTAACAATGATCCGAAAAGTGTGGATAATCCAGCAACTAATTTAATTCCAAGTACATCAAGCTCACCTACTTCCTGTGGAATTGCTAAATCGTCCGCTCAAGAAACACAAATAATAACTTCAACAAATGTTACTACTACAACTGCAAACATAACACAAAGTTCAGATTCCGAATATACAACGAAAAATTTAATGACAAATACTGTAGAAGACGAATCTCAAGTTGAACGTCATTCTAGTACAGAAAATGAAACGGACAATGCATTGAAGGACGAAGGTGAAATCCAAGAAACAGTTTCAAAGGCAGACGCGACTGAAGAATTTGCAACTTCTTTGAGTATGTGTAACATTAGTGAAACTTCTTATTCCTTATTTTAAAAAAAATATAACTTTTTTTCTTTCATTTTGTTTTGTACTTTTTTATTTTTGTCCAAAATATTATTTGTATTTATTTAAATATATTATGTTTTCTTAGTTACTACTTCATCACAAATGATTGATCAAACCATGGCATTGCCTACTGTGTCAAATCATATTAACACTAAACATAGTAAGTTTTATTAATATGTCACACAATTGTAATTAAAATGAATATTTTTTTATATTGTATATATACAGGGTGTAACAGAATAAATAAGAAATATTATAGGAATGGCTTCATTTATATATATATAATTATTAATAATATGTTTAATTATTAAAGGTGGTATTGAAGGAGAAGAACATCTTTTAGCCACATTAGGAATGGAAGCCAACAAACATGATGAGGATCTACTAGCAGAGGCATTATTATTACAAGAAGAACTTGGAGTTGATTTAGTAGATCATGTATGTTTATTTACATATTTATTATCTTAAAATTATTAACATAATATTCATTTAACGGCTCTTATTTTTAGACTGCTTTGGTAGATCAACCTGTACCATCTACTTCTTCAATCACTGAACATATTTCTTCACTGGAAACAACAACTAATCAAGAATTGGCAAATAAATTATTAGATGCGACAACTACTGCACAGATATCATCAAATGTAACACCTGAAGTAATAAAAAAGAATATAAAAGACGACAAAGAACCGATACAAATCGTTCGTGGTGGGCGCGTAATAACTTTACCACCCATAGAAGCTCCAGCAACGAGAAGCAAACGATTGCAAGCCAAAACTGAGATTGTACCGAAGACGACACCAGAGCTTATCAAGAAATTAGAGAATTATGAAGCACCAAAAATTCAGAGTAACGTAGAACGTAAAGAAGATGTAAGACTGAATATCAGTGAACAAAATGATGACGATGATGATGACGATGATGAAGAAGAAGAAAATTCAGATTCGGAAGATGATCCTGATAGATTGTGGTGCATTTGTAAACGTCCTCATAATAATCGTTTCATGATATGTTGCGATGTTTGCGAAGATTGGTTCCACGGAAAATGCGTACATGTTAGTAAGGCAATGGGTCAACAGATGGAAGAAAAGGGAATTGAATGGGTTTGTCCAAATTGTTTGAAGAAAAAAGCAGAAGACAATAAAGCAAAAACATCAAATACAAATGCACAAGTAGTGCCCGGAAGAGAAATTCAACGGCAAGATTCGTTTATGGAGGAGACTTCATCCCTAATGGAAGAAGAAACGTCGCAACCTGCTATTTCGCAAACAAAAGATGGACAGTTATCTCCAACGTTTACCATCGATCACAATATTGTTAGAATTTCTGGTACTACCCAATGCGTAGTATGCAAAAAAGAAGCTAGAAATTCTAGTATTTATTGTTCAGATGCATGCATTCTTGCACATGCCCAAGAAACTTTAACCAAGGATAAACCTGTAGCGACAGGTTCCAGTCCTAAGATATTAAAGCAAACACCTTTGGGAATAGCTAAAGCAAAGGCGGACGCTAGAGTGATTGTTTTTGAAAGAAGAACTGGACGACTTCTTACAGGTACAGATGCACCTAAAAGATCTAATTTGAAGACATGGTTAAAAGAAAATCCAACTTTTGAGGCTGTACGAGCTGATAGTCTTAGTCAAGTAGAAATAGGAGGGAAAACTCTTACGGTATTACCGACACAACGAATAACTAAACCTGGGAAATCTCCGCAATTAATAACTGCTAAAGCACAAGCATTACCAAAAATGGTATATACCAATGTGCCAGGTTCGAAACAAACAATTTTAATAGCCAGTAAAAAAATTACAGCCATTGCTGGTGCACAACCACAAACAAGTACAATGCACAATAAATCGCATCAATTGAAACAAACATTTCTCGAGACAAGTAAAGGCAATTTGATATTAAAACAAGCTACTATTAGACCTGCATCATCGCCTCAAAATAAAACGCAAGGATCGATTGCACAAAAACAAATACCGAACAAGAAACAAGAAGTAAAAGTGTTAACACCTCAACCGAAACAACAAGCTAAAATAACTCTCGTAAGGAAGCCTGAAACTGAACCTATAAGATTGAACATACGAAAAACATTAACGGAACTTCTGTCAAGTCGTATCAAAGAAACCGATGATTTAAAACTAACAGACGAGGAAATAGCTGATTTAGCGTTTAATATAGAAATGGAAATGTACAAGTATTTCAAAGATACTGGTGCAAAGTATAAAGCTAAATACAGAAGTCTTGTATTTAATATTAAAGATACTAAAAATTTAACATTATTTAGAAAAATATCTGACAAATCTTTAGCACCAGATGCTGTAGTAAGATTAAGTCCAGACGAAATGGCTAGTCAAGAATTAGCAGAGTGGCGAGAGAAAGAAACTAAACATCAATTGGAGATGATCAAGAAGAATGAATTGGATTTAATGGCACAAGCAAAGTCAATTGTAGTAAAGACACACAAAGGAGAGCAAATTATTGAAAATGACGGTGGTATTGGTATGGTAGATCCGAAAACACCGGTACAAGACATAGTAACTGCTTTGAATAGTGGAGATAGCGTTAGTTCCATCGATACGACTAAGGAAAGAGAAGACGGTGACAGAACGAAAATATCAGTAGAAATGAAAAAATCTAAGAATGGAGAAGAGGGTAGAAAAAAAGATAAAGAACGTGAAGGTTCTAGGGATGGTGGAAGATTAAGGAATAAAGAAGGAAGAGAAAGAAGTACAAGTAGAAACAGCCATCGTCACAAACGTGATCGAGATTATAGTAAGACGAGAGAACGTAGTAGGGACAGAAAACTCAAGGGTAAAGAGAGTAGACGAGAGAAAGACAAGGAACGCGAGAAGGACAAGGATAAACAAAGAAATAAGGATAGAGAAAAGATCAAAGATAGGGAAAGGGAAAAGGACAAGGAAAAGGCAAAATATGTTCTCAATGATAAAGAAAAGCATAAGATGGATGCTTGGGCCAAAGCAAGAAACCGTAATGAATGTTCTGGAGAGAAAAAAGAACAAGGACGTAAGAAGGAAATGGAAAAGAAAGAACTAACTCCACCTATACCCGATAAACCTATAGAAGATCGTCTATGGAGGCATATAGAGGACGAAGCTACAACCAATACCATTGATGGAAATGATTCAGATGTATCTGACAGAGAACCGAGTTCTACTGTCACGATCAAAACACCTGACATTAACGAAGAACCTGAAAGATATACAGATCCTGAAATAGAAAAGGATATTGCCAAAACATCATGGCAAACAGTTTGGCGAGGATTTGTCAATATGGTGGATGTTGCTAAGTTCTTTATAACTGCTCAGGAAGTAAGTGGTCATGCCAGAGATCTAATGAACGATCTACCGGATACGGTAGACGTTGTCGGTAGAATAAGTCATGAAACAGTATGGGATTATATTTCGAAGATGAAGAAAACTGGATCTAAAGAAATTCTTGTTATAAGGTTAACAGCAGCAAACGACGAGGAGAAAATTCCCTATATAACTTTATATAGTTATTTAAATAGTAGAAGTCGATTAGGTGTCGTTGGTAATGTTTCGAAAAATATCAAAGATTTTTATATAATGCCCTTTTCAAACCAAAGCACAATACCACGAGTTTTATTACCTCTCACTGGTCCTGGTTTTGAAGAAAACAGACCACACTTGCTTCTTGGTATTATAGTACGCAATAGAAAGAAACGCTTGACCGCTATACCTCCTATAGTTTCTACAAAAATCCAGAAAAAAGATCCTGATCGTAGTTACACGCCACCGTTAGTTGGTACTTTCAAAGATAAAAATTCTTCCACTACTACACCACCATCTTCTCCAACTGGATATAAATCAAGCCTTACTGATACTATTAAAGATAAACAAACGGTCACTCAAATGACTTTAGAAACTTTAAATAAAGCACATATTGGGATGTCCAAATCTGTAATGGACAGTGCTGCTCTATGTAAAATAGTACCAGAATTATCAACAAAGATTGACCTAATACCGTCGCCTATTAAAACCTTAGATGATGATGGCGATGAACCTTACAGTCCAGGTGAAATGGATGAAGATGTTACGAATACACAAACAACAATGCACGATAATACAGATGTATTATCGTCAACTAAAAATTCTACCGAATTGCAAAGAAAAATGGATGAATTAAATAGACAAATAGAAGAACAAAAACAACAAATTCAAAATATTAGCTCGTCATTTTTAAATGACGCGACACCTACTCTGCCGGTGAGAGCACTAACAATTCAATTATTTTTTAGATGCGATTGTTACTGTTTTTCCTATTATCCCATTGTAAATAAACTGTTTATGTTTACTCATTACATCCTATTCCTTTCCTCAAGCTGCGTAGATTTTTTTTCAATTATTATTCCATTCCATTATAATGTACTAAATAAAATATGTAATGCAATTATTATAATACGTCGATGTGTATTTTTCCAAAAAATTACTGATACAAAAATGTTTTATTTTTTCTTGATATGGTATCGTGCGATTTTATTTATACACAGGAATGCAATTATTTTTTTTTAATATGGTATAGAAGAGTTTATTTCCATTTCGTATATAATAGTCTATGTAGCTTGATATCAATGGCTTTTTCTTTTTTTTTTAATTATTAATAATATTAACGAATTATAATAACTTTACTTACTTTTTAGGGATTGGGGTTAGATCCGCCTAATTCCAAAGATTCGGAAGAAGCTTACAGTCCTTCTGATGCACGTTCGTTTACACCACCGCCACCAGGACTTTCTAAATTTGCCCAACCGATTCTTGATAAAGTTTCGGATATAACGATACCACCAAATCTACAAGAGATTCTTGCAAATGTTAAACGACAAGAATCCTCAAAAGTGGATCCTTATCTTCCATCTAAGCCTAGTGCTACATTTTTAACCACTGTTAATTCAACAGCTTATCACAGCTCAGAAAAATACTCTTCACCTTCCCTAAACAAAGGACCAAATTTAGGCAGAACAAATTCCGAAAAGGCAACATTCATTGATGCATCGCAAACTGTTCTTTCAAAAGAAAGTAAGAGTACTTTGAGTACGCTCAGTGATTTAGATCTCATAAGAAAAGCAGAAGAGGAATTAGCTGCTGTTGCAGCTGCATCTGTAGTACCCAATGTACCTACTGTGCCTATATCACCGGTTACGCCTTCTGGAACAAATCTTCTAACGCAAACACCTGTTGTAACACCTACACAGTGTGGTGGGAGCTTGACTGGATCACCTACGATTCATCAGCCTGTGTTGTCACCTCCCATTCCTCACGTAGAAACATTTAAGAAGACTTTTGCGCCAGAACAACCAAAACCCCCTGGTCTCGAAGATGAAGATTTTCCTGCATTTCCCTCAATACCACCAACAATGGACACCATGTCTAAAATGATGCAACCGCGATCGAAGTACGTTAATAAAAGTGGTATTGTGTTAAATGTTAAACGAAAAATAAGCGAAGATGATTCTGCTCCTGCAGTCAAGACTTCTAGGACAAAGTCTAGATGGGGTCAAGGACCATCGGAGTAACATTTCTAAGAAGAATTATTTGTCTACTTTGTACTACATGAATCTGCAGAGATCTGCGTCATATAAAATATAGTTATATCATAGGTTACAGCGATAAAACTATCTTAATAGTTTGCATGCTCTTATCAAGGACACGAGAAGAGAGGTTGCAGTATGAGTGATAATATAGGAAACAAGGAAAAAAAATTCTCTCTTAGTATGGTTAAACAATCCTTTAATTGCTCTATAATGGTTGTATTTAATCTATTGAAAATGATTTTAACATTTCATTATATAGAACGATACTTCCAGAATTGAAAACAAAGTGCAATTTATTATTCAGTTTGCTTTTAATTATTATTTTCAAATTGAAAGGAAATGATTTTTTAAGATAAAGATCATATATTGACATTTTCTATTATTATAAAACCATACTGCGACAGACAATTTTTTTCTACAAGATTGAAAGTAGTGTTAGTTTTCTTTAGTGGGAAATTAGGATTTGGATAATATCATTGCTGATTCCTTGTTAAAAGATAGATTATAATAAAAAATATATAATTAACAAATTTTTTTGATGTAATTGTAAAAGATTTCTTAATTTTCGGGAAAAATGACTTTAAAAAGATTTTTAAACATACATGGGGTCAATTCAATTGTAAAATTAAAAATTCACGTAATTTCTTTGTGTTTTGTTATATAATTATTTAATATCAAAACGGTGTTGCTATTATCGTATCATATGTAAATGCTATTAAGTTGAATTTAAGTGTATGCATAAAATGCGCAAAGTCATTTCTCTCCAAAATAAAGATTTATATTAAGAAAATTCTTGTTCGCATAATAATTTATTTTTTTACAAGGAATCATTTTCCTTTTCCTAGATGTTTCATCATTTCTATCACATCCTATATTTTGCCAATCAATGTTTTTGGGATATTTTTAGAAAAAAAAAAAAAAAACATTGTGCGAATCACTGAAAAACGTTACTCGTGGACTTTTGCCTTTTTTAAATTTTAATTATAAATATTGGTTTAAAAATATTACTATTTTCTAAGTATTTAAAAAGTCAGTTGAATTTATCATTAGGCACATTCGTAAATACTTAACTTCTTTTATTATTTTATTTTAAAAGATATGGTGCCTATATTAATTATCAATTTAATTTCTTTCTTGGATATCATCCAAGCGTAACTATTGTAAATACCAAAGTGAAAAAGAAATGAATAAGCATATAAGCAGACCTGATTATTATACCGCTTGAAAATGATGCTTATCAATGTATATAGCTGAATTGAAAGTTATGTAATATATATTTTGTTAAAAATATGCCTGGAGGAAGAAATAATAATTCCAGGTTTATCTAAATCACGTTAAAAAAACGATATCAATGTATATAAGTTAGATGATGTTTTGTTTTATTAAAATTCATTTAAATTGGTTGTATATTATAAATGATAATTGATCCGTGTGACGATAATTGTGAAAATGTATTGAGTGATAAAATAGAAAAATTGCATTTTATGATTTATTTTAGATTAAAATAATATATTATGTAATATATTAAAAAAAAATAATAATTATATATCCGAACATCTCAAACCTATAAAAGTTAGAGTAATAAAGATATATAATTATATATCTAAAATAAATCATAAAATATAATTTTTTTCAATTTAATCCAATTTCATAATTCTCGCCACTTATATAAGGCATATAATATATATTATTTCTATGTCCTGATTTTATTGAGATGTCTTGTAAATGTAGAATAGTTTCATACGTGACATTTCTTTTCTAAGAAGTGAATAATAACAAGAAAAGAAACTAATTATTTTCTTTATAATTACATACAAGTTTGATACTTTGAAAGGCTTTAAATCATATGTTTGATCTTCCTAGCTGCCACACGAGTTATTGGTGATATATCAAACTTCCACGTATATTATGTTATGTTTCACTTAAACAAGCAGTTCCATTAAGTGAACGTTTATAACATTTTAACTAATATCAAGAAAATTAGTGCAATTGTTTTATTCGGTACTATGAAAAATATTTTCTATTTCGATATTTTGTTCTCTATGCAATATAAACAAACGGTGCACACAACTCATATCAATTGATAATATTCATTTTATTTTATTTTTTCTTATTATTATTCATTTATCATAATATTAATTATTATAATAACAATTATCTATATATATATATATATATTAAATAATTTATGTTAATAAATTCTTCCAAGAAATGGTAATCAATAATATAGCTATATTTTAAACTAACGTTCTATTGATTTGATTAAGTATGGCATCAAATACTTGTTCGCATACATCATAGCGCATAGTTTTCGGGTTCTAGCATATTATCATTATACACAATATATCATATTATACTATTAAGCTATTTAGCAAATAATTACATATGTGAAAGTACCCACGCATCTAGTGCATTATAATCAAGTTAATTTGCATACATTCTCAGAAATATGCCTTTCAATATGCAATATGTTCAGTGTACACTTTTTAGAAAGTAGTCATTTTAATATCTACTTTTGTATATCTTTGGATGATACATCAGAATAAAAATTATAATGTATTATCACAAGTAATATCACAGATGAGATCGCATGAACCAATTAATTGTACCTATTATTATTATTATTATTATTATTATTATTATTATCATTATTATTATTATTCTAAATCTAAATCTAAATCTAAATCTAAGACGATTTTGCTGCCCAGAACGTAAACGTATTTTTTAGTTATTATTTATATATATAGCAAATATATGACATATATATATATATATATATATATACATCCATAATTACGAAAATGATTGGAATAGTTAGCTGGCTTATAGAATAGGATACTAAACATGTAGAAAGAAATAATCTACTTGACCGACTGCTGGTTTTTGTAGTATCATTTTTTTCCTTAGATCTTGTACTTCTTAACAAATTGTTAACATAAACAAATATTTATTCCTATATTCCGTCAATATAATTATGATAATGATAATGATTATGTTATGAAATCAAACCATATTTATGTAGAATATGTCCAATTGTCGGTAATAAAAAATAAATTTCATTGTAATATATAGTCACTTTCAAATATGATACATTAGAGTTGGTGCCACTGTAATTTTAAAAGAATTATTCATAAAAGCAGGAAGAGACATCAAATAATAATTGATAAAAGCATAAGATAAATTACTGCATGTGATATGAAAATAATTTATTTACAAGGATAAAGTTTTAAAATAACACGATACAATATTTATAAAACAAGAAATTAGTTAGTATAAATAACAAAATTAGTTCAGCGAGATAGATTTTTTAAATGGCAATTTCAAATTTGGAGCCATTTTAAAAGTAAGACTAGAGTGCGCTGACGTCAGGTTAGGTATGACGCACGCATCTGCATGTGTCATGTCAGTGAATTGTTTACGCTCAAAGATTAGTTTATTAAATTAATTCACGAGTATTTTTATATTATATTTATAAAATATGGATTATCGATTATAATTAAAAAAGAATTTATAGGTGCTATATAATATCCCACTAAGTTTACCACAATATTAAAACATGATCAAGATCTAACCTTACTTATACTCATTGTCAATATGACATCATGTCATAAACTCGCGATGTGAAATTAATGAATCAAAATCTAGAAAATGAAATACGTATCTTTGTTTTATTACAAGATCAGTAATCAGAATAATCGATGAAAAGAAGAAAGAAAATAAATATGGTTGCTATAATATTATTGTTTTGTATAAATGTAGTATTGGGACAGGAATACGAAGGTTGTTTTAAAAGTCCTGCCGATGATCCTGATTTATCATCCTTAATTTCAAGTCGTATTACTGGACCCACTGAATGCATCGAACAATGTCATTTGCAAGATCACATGTAAGCATATACATATATGTATTTAAATTAGTCAATCACTTAGAAACGAGCATAAATATAATATATATTATTATTATAATAATTGCAGGTTTGCCGGATTACAAAATGGACAAAGGTGTTATTGTGGTAGCAAATTTGGAAAGAATGGTTTGTCTGATGCTTGCAATATTTCGTGTACTACAGATGCATCTAAATATTGTGGAGGTCAAGAAGCTATGAGCATATATTCGACTGGACAAAAAGGTATGTTTTGTATATATATATTTATTATCGTTTATTATACTGTTGTATTGATTTACTAAATAATTATTTGATTGTAGGTCCTAGTAGGCCAAGAGCTATTCAAATAATTCCTCAAAAAGATAATAGCTTTTTAATAACATGGCAGCCACCAGATATATCTAATGGAAACATTACATCTTATACGTTGACAGCTGTCGTTATTAAAACTTACTCTTATAACATTTTATCACCAATAGAAAGTCAAGTACAAGGTGGTACATCTAATAATACTATTTTAAGAGGCCTTCAACCTGGTACTAAATACAACATATCCATTTCTGCAAGTAACTCACAAGGAATAAGTAAACCGGCTTATGCAACCGAATGGACATCTATAGGTGCACCAGATAAACCAATAACACCAGAAATATTAAGTATAGATAAAACTACCATAACGGTTATGCTTTCTGAGGGAAGTAGTGAAAATGGACCAGTGAGCGCTTATCAAGTCGTAGTAGTTCAACCTGGTACAATATCTCCTGTGGGTTCGGATGTTATGTATTTAAATTATGAAAAATCGTCTCAAGAAGGTTTAGGTTATTATGTAACAGCAGAGTTTGATGCATCAGACTTCCATAATTATAAGAAATTTGTAGTAGGGGATGGGAGATTAATAGGCGGATATTATAATGCTCCTCTAAAAACTGATTCCATGATGCCTCACATAGGATTAGTTGTTATATCGAAAGCACAAAGAGAAGTTCAGTATTCTTATTCTAATTTTACCAACAGTATTAAAGAATCTCAAAAGGATGAATCTTATCAAATGGATCCTAGCACGGTTGTCTTTCTTTTACGTATAGGAATTATTTTCTTGGGGTCATTACTTATTATATCTATACTAATATTTTATTTAGTAAGACGCAATCACGAAAAGGCACATATAATTAAACTCCCGGAACAACAAGAATTGACGTTACAAGGGCCATTGCACGAAGTAGATAACATGGGATATATTCCGGAAGACGTACCAGAAAGGGTTAATCATTATCAAGAATTAAAGAACAAAGTGTGGAGTATACCACAAAGTAGTTTATCGATCGATAATACGATCTTACGTAGAGGACGATTTGGTACAATTCACTCTGGTATGGTACAAAAAGATGATCAAGCTTGTTCCGTGGTAGTTCATACTATAGCTGATCGTTTGTTAAAACCGTCAGAAAAGCAAGCTATGCTAAGGGAGTTAGATGTATGTATCAAGGCATCAACGATGATGTATCTTGCAGGTTTAGTTGGAACCTGTGAAACCTCGGATACGTTATATGTCGTTCTAGAAATGCCTCCCCAGTTATTGAAACATTTATTATTATCTGCTAGATCTGGAACAATATTTCCAGTTGATCAAATATTACCCATAGGTTCTTCAATCGCATCTGCGTTACAACATCTTGAAAATTATAAGATCGTTCATACTCATTTATGTGCTAGAAGTATAGGTATTACCCATGATTGGATACCTAAGGTTATGGGTCATGGTATTGCTAAGTATGTCTTGGAAGACATAAACTATGCTCGTTGGAGAGCAATAGAATGTTTTACTAGTAAAAGGAAACATCAGCCTGGTGTTGTCTGGGCGTTTGGAGTAGTTTTATGGGAAATGCTTAGTATGGGTGGAACTCCATATTCAAATCTTTCATTTGATAGTGAAGTAGAGGAAGCGGTTGAACAAGGTATCAGGTTACCACAATTAGCAGATACACCCGATCCATTGTATGAAGTGATGTTGTCGTGCTGGCAAGTGGATCCAGAAGAAAGGCCAACTTTTGACGAGCTTGAGAGATTGGTAAGATATTTATATTATTTGTAATTCATTAACTTACTCTCGTAATACAATATTTTAATTAAATATGACAATATTTTTTTCAGAACACTTTGAGTATATGTCCAATCACTGCATTTACTGAACCCTACATTCCTGAGTTGGAGGTGAATTAATCTCGTTAAGTATATAATAATTAAAGTTACATATGAATTATACAATAATATTTGTAGATATAATGTGAAATGGTTAGTACTTAAAATCATTATATCTACCTCAACCGACTTGCTCGACACGTATATTTGGAAGACTGATAAAACCATTTTTTTTATTTTTACATCTAAAAAGAAATAATTTGAAATTAGAAACAGTATTTATAATATGTATTTGAAAGAAAGAATTAGATTACATTGAAACGAAATTCGTCTAAGTCGGATGTTAATTATAAGTAAAATAAATGATTTACTGTTACCAGGAGTGTAAGTTGAAGTTTGCCGGTTTTTTTCGTTAAAAAAACACATAATTTTTAGGGGAATCTCAAAATATTTTTATTCAAAGTATTGACCATTTGATTCTACACATTTCGCCCATCTTTCAGGCAAATTATGGATACCATTCCAAAAAAACTTTTTCTCTTTCGAGGAAAACCATTCGACGAGCCATTTTTCAACTTCAAAATTGACGAAGTGCTGCTCTGCAAGTGAGTGCCCCATCGATGCGAAAAGGTGGAAGTCGGACGGGGCGAGGTCTGGAGAGTACGGCGGGTGCGATAATATTTCCCAATTAAATGTTTTTAATGTGTCCTTCACGGATCTAGCGATATGAGACGGCGCGTTGTCATGTTGCAAAATAACTTTGCCATGTCTTCGGGCCCATTCCGGTCGTTTTTCGATCAACGCATGATTCAAATTCATCATTTGTTGTCGATAGCGATCCGTATTTACCGTTTCACCAGGTTTTAATAGTTCGTAGTACACCACACCATCCTGGTCCCACCAAACACAGAGCATTGTCTTTCAAATCGAAATCTCCACTTTTAAATTGACGAAACCATGTCTCACATGTTCTAATCACTGGAGCATGTTCACCATAAGTTTCTACTAGCAAACGATGTGCTTCAGCTGCTTTTTTCTTTTGATGAAATAAGAAAAGCAACGAATTCCGCAAATGCTCTTTATTTGGAACGAAACTCGACATATTCATTGATATAAACGACTATGACGCTATTATTTTGACAGAATGAGACTTAGGTGTTTTTGGAGGTTAATGTCAATAGAAAACAATCGTGTATATAACAAATCATAGAAATGCCTATATCCTGCTAGCGACGTCCTACTGTAAAAACCGGCAAACTTTAACTTACAAACTGGCAACTTTCAACTCTTGGTACATTCGTAAACGGTAAATCTTGCTGATATCTATTGCACCATATCTAATATTTATATTTATAAGGTGTTCGTAAATTAAGCTTTTTATACGCCATATGCAGTTACCATTTATATACTCTAGATTAGACGATATTTAATTTCACTCAATATTTCAAATGTATATTTTATATTTGTATTTTCTTTCTTTTTTTAATGAATGAGATTTTTTATAAAAAATTATAACTACAATTTCCGTCCATATTTCGCTAGGTAAATAATAATATTACTATATATATATATAAATACATTTATATATAAAACTCTCTACTCGAACATTCCAAATGTATTGTAAAAATAAAAAAACAAAGTATTTTTGTTTGTTAGTATTATATACAAGGTACATATTTATATATGCAAAGCAAAATTACTTGATACTTTAACAAATAAATCTGTATGGTACAAATGAAGATAATACAAGTATCTAAATTATTGGGGATTTCAACATAAAAGATGTTTACAAGATCACGCTTGTATATCCAACTATTAAAAGCACAATATCTTTAAATTAAATTATACAAATTCGAATTTACGTCAGTCACGTTAACGGGGGTGACGAGATTTTGCTCGAATGCGAGTGCGTTGGTTTCGGGCTAGTCGTTGGTACTTTATTCGAGCCAGGCCATAAAATTTGTTTGTAAGCTTCTCTATACAATTTGTTGGTACCAGCGTAAATAAAAGGATTTATGACGGAGGATGCCCAAGCTAATATCGAAGCAATTACGTGCAACGTTGGAATGCTAATTTTATCGTCGATTACATTTACTAACATAAGCGGCATGAAACAAGTTAAAAAACACAAAAATATAATCAACATAAGTCTGGTAACTCTGGAGTCTTCTCTCTTTTGAAATCCACCACCGGCTTTTCTTCTTCCTCCAGGTGCATGAGCTTCCAAGTTTTTTCGACTCTTTCTTACGCGCCAGTAAATACAAAAATAAGAAACGCTGATCACTACGCAGGGTACAATAAAGCCTATAACAAAGAGCACCTTTTTTGGACTAGAATCATTCTTCTTCAAAATCGTACAAGAGAAGGTCGTTGGATCTAATCCGAGTGTACCCCAGATGCCTACCAAAGGGGGTATTAAAAGGGAGAAACTAAGGGTCCATATGGCGATCAACATCAATACAATACCCTTAGTGGTGTATATTGTGGCGTAGATATCTGATCTTGATATGAGTACGTATCTAAAACAAACAATAGAAATATTATTTTTTTATCTTGACTGATTACATTTTTAGAAAAAGATAAGTTATAATTTTTCTTTTGAAAATTTCGAAAATATCTTCAACGAATTCAAAGAAATTTCGTTCGTAGTTATACCTTCAATAAGATATCACTTTACAAGTCTGAATAAATGGAGCATTGACTCATTGATGATTCAACGTGAATTAAATCATAGTCGTTTTAGTATACTTATGAGTTAGAGATTACTGACCTGTTAATCGTGATTGCTACCATACTCAGCAACGAGACAGCAACATTTCCATAAAAGAAAAGTGGGAAGATCTTGCAAAGAGTATCACCAAGGATCCAAGCTTCGTTTAAATATCTGCTAGCCGTCAATGGTAAATTAACAGCTGAGAAAATTAGATCAGAGACGCTAAGACTTATTACGAATGCTGTTGTAGCGTGTCGTCTTAGTCTGGTATACTTCAGTAGCGCGATTACTGTCACCAAATTACCTTCAATTAAGAAGAAATTTAATAATTACTCTTAATATTTTCATCAATTAACTACAAGTTGTTTTAAGTGGAATATTTTAAGTCAAAATTAAGGAAAAGACAAAATATTTACGATTGTTCAATAAAAATTATTATTCAAATATACTTTACTCAGCTCTGTTAGAATTATTTATAATTTGGCTCAGAAATTTTTCTATGCGATTCATTGCACAGTAATAATTATATAAAAAAAAACATAATGAACGTATAAATATTAGTACCTATAATACCAACAATACTGAAGATTATCGCACAAATGGCAGCAAATATGGTAGCCGATCGAGAGAAATGTATAACAACTTCGATTTCTTCAGCGTCATCGAAGCTGGTGTTAATCGACGTAAAGTTAGTCATATTTTCCTATTTTTTTCTCTCTTACTTTTCGAAAAATGACGTTTTCTTCACATCCTTTCGAATGATCAAACTTGGATAGAACGATTCTATCGCACAAATAAATCTGAAAATATTAATTAAAAAGCTTGACTTCTTTTTCAAGATATCTTCAAGGCTCAAGGATAAAAACATACAAAACTTTAATGTAGATTTTTTTTTAACAAGTCCATTAATCTCAAAGTACGTTTATTTATTTGCAAGAAGTCGCCTATAGATCATAGAATAACGACCCCTTTTTAATGAGCTCGATGATTAGATACACATATACACACTTAGGGTAACACGTTTGTAAACACTATCACATAAAAAAAAAAAGTAAAAGAAAAAATATATTCTTTATATATAAACGAACGTTTGTTCGATCCTGCTTTCTTTGTAATATTTATTTATTTCTATATTTTATTAAATTAAACAAATAACATTTAAATACTTCGCCATTTCTCTATTTCATTTGATCAATGATTTACAATAAAATATCAAGCTTATTAAAGTTAACTTTATTATATCTAAAATTTATTAATTTATAAATAATATTCAAATAATTCGTCATTTCTATTTTATTTTCTTTATTTTTTTCTTTAGTGTGTTCAATTTATTTTTATTTTTTAATTCCTCGTTGAGATCATAAAACGTAAGTAGACTCTCGAGACAAGAAAATAATAGGATAAACAACGCGTAAACTTCTTTTACTCGAAGACCGATCGAGACTGACGAACTCTGACCACGTATGCGCCCTTTACCAGTGTACACATGCTCTACCGTCTTTATCTAATGTTATTTCTCTCCCTCTCTCCCTCTCTCTTTTTTTCTCTCTCTCTCTCTCTCCCTCTCTCTTTTTCTTTCTTTGTCGACTAACTTATTTCCTACCTCCTTTTGTGTTTTTTCTTTCTGTGTTGTTTGTGACCGCAGCTTCCGAAGCCGATACGTTTCATTTTTTCTAATCTCATTTTATACAATTTAAACTTATATTTCATTTTTATGCATAGAAAATTTTTCGTTGATTTCATTAAAAAAACATATTATTTAATTTAACCCTTTGCACTCGATCGGCGCCGATACGGCGTCCAAGTGATTTAAAGTCAAATCGAGCGATACTGCAACTGCACTATGGTCTTTTATTACTCGATTTCGTTATTTTTTTGATAGGTGATAATATATTTTTATTTGAAATACTTTCATGGACTAGACTCAGCTGACATTGTTTCTAAATCTTAGCTCAGTTTAGTTAGTTTCAGCGTAGCATTTGCTTGAAACAGTCATAAAGTAACTAAAAAGTGTTTGAGAGCTCTAAAATATGGAGAAAGATCAGATCAGCTCGAGTTTGGACAAATTTGACTTTGCCGTTTTGGATGAAGAATTTACATTGATTTCCAGCGAATAATGTCGCGAAACGAACGAATCCAGTGAAGAAGAGTGTTGCAATAAGAAGTGTGAGACGGAGAAAAATTAGGGGACAATGTTGTTGGCCAACTTGCAAGAATATTGGTTGAAGAATGTCGTCAGTCATATTCCTTTCTATTCAGATACATTTACAACAGACAGATTTAGTCAAATATTTTAGATGCTTCATCTGAAAACTATTCTAACATGCATCACCAATCCATGAAGGCGCCTACAATGCGTAAGCTGCTTTTTGAACTATCTCAACTCAAAGTTTTTAGATTTTCACACGAAAAGAATTACACCGGGTGGACCAGTATGCATTAATCTATTGTTTTCTGCGAAAATCGTTTAAATGGTGGCGTAAGCTTGTTTTTTGAAGCATGGAAATTTCCCCCAATGGTCAATTCATCCCTTTTGTATAAACTAGAAAAGACCAAAAGAGGAGAAAAGCCACTGAGCCATTTGCGATTTCTAAAAACACTTGTCGAAGAATTGAAAGGGTCATATCGCTAGCAACGAGAGCAAGTGTTTACGTCGCATTCCGATGAAATCTAATTTAACGGGAAGCTTTACGTAATACTAAAAGGGCTAAAAAAGGATTGCAAGGTTTGCTCTGACCGTAACACGCCTGGAAAATTTCGTATTAGGTGTACAAATAAGTTATCGCCGTTCAACAAAGTATGGCTTTATCATGAAATTATGGTTAAAATGGTCTGATGTAAAACGTTATATCGTAAAGTAAGACATCTCTCGACAACATAATCTTGATATATTAGTGATTTTGTATTGGTATCGGATATTTTTTTTCCTTCGAAAATGTCGAGTTTTAGGCCGAATAAGCACCATTTGCGGGAACTTTCGATTTACTTTTTGAATTGGAAGAAATTTGCAGCTGATGCGCATCGATTGCTCGTAGAAGCATATGATGAGGCTTTCTTAGGTGAGAGAAGATGTCATGAATGGTTTTTAAAGTTCAAGAACGGTGACTTTGACGTCAAAGACAAAGTACGTAACGGAAGGCCGAATGTGTACGAATTCGCGGAATTGGAAGCATTATTGGTTAAAGATTCATGCCAAACGCAAGAAAAACTTGCACTTATATTAGGAGTAACTAAGCAAGCAATTTTACATCATTTAAAATCATCAAATGCTTAATTTTTTAATAAGAACGGCGGAAATTTATTTGTACACCTAATATTACTGTGATACGTGTCCTGATAAACCTAGGATGCATCTTGGCTATTGTTTCACTAAATATCACACTAAAAATTATTTACAGAGTGTAATATTTATTAAAGTTTGTTGTTTTTGACTTATAAATGAATAAACTTGTGAAATTTTGTTTATTTGTATACGCTTGTTTATTTATAAATGCTACTAAAGTCTCTGTAAAATGTTTACCTAATTTGACCGAAATCATCTCAAGTTGCTAATTCGCGCAAGTGAAAAAGGTCTCAAGTGCAAAGGGTTAAAAATGTTTATAAATCATTATAATGAATTATTATTTTGCATATGCACAGACTTAGATAATTATACAAATTTGTATACAATTAAACGACTGTATTTTGAAGATTAGACTAAATAGAATCAATTCATTGTAATGGATTACTATGATTTATACCATTTCAACTTTAAATTAGGACTAAACAATTTCAAATAGATACTGGACAGCAATAAGTAAAAGTACAGAAATAGGATAATTTTATTGAATATGAAAATCTGAAAATAAATTGAAAAAAGAACAAAATACATAAAAACAATATTTAAAAACGAACATCCATCATAAAAATCTTTGTATAAATCTTTGTATATTAGCAATGTATTTTATACTAGACTCGTACGAACCTGCATTTCCTTATAAGAAAGAAACAATAGAATGGACAAAGCTGAAATGTTTACACTTGCTATATATAATTTGAAATTGTTTAGTCTAAATTTTGAATTTGATATTGTAGTCTTAATTTGATATTGTTTAGTCTCAATTTGAAATTGTAGTCTTAATTTGATATTGTTTAGTCTCAATTTGAAATTATTTAGTCCTAATTTGAAATTGTACATTTTTAATTTGATATTGTTTAGTTTCAATTTGAAATTGTTTAGTCCTAATTTGAAATTGTTTAGTCTCAATTTGAAGTTGAAATGGTATAAATGGTATAGTGATTTCCAAAGCATATGACATCAAGATGATTATTTTTTAATGTAATCATAGTTTCATAAGTTTAATTAGACAAAGTATACTTTACAAATATTCTCGCGATATTAATTTATTTTTATCACGAACCAGCTTAAACACGTATTTTTTCGAACCGATCATATATTTCTTTGAAGATTTTCATCCTCTAATAGATAATTTTCAATTATAAAATTGTTAACAAGGATGATAATTACAAATATTATTTTACTTATCGATTTAATTCAAAATAAAAAAGATCAAAATAACATACGATCTTAGCTATAGATTTATTAAACAGATCAATGATCCATTTCAGGAGTTTAGCGACAGAATAAAGAAAGAAAAAAAAGAAAAGAGAAAAACTAAGGATAAATAAGTCTAGAAATTAGTTTCCCGTAGAGCTGAAAATTTATTTCGATTGTCTTTAATAAAAAAAGGGTTAACGTACCGAGTTTAATCGATTATATTTGATAATCACACAATTCTATCTTTTCTCGATCAATGATCTTCCTTAATGTCTAGATCACTTTGATGTTTTAATTTTCATCAAACATTTCTTCTTTCTCACTGACAAATAATTCATATTCTCAAATAATTAATTAATATTATTTTTATTATTTATCGCGTAAGATTCTTTCACACAGTTTTAATTAAAACAACACAATTTGGGATGTATGATAGATATCAATCGAAAGTATTTCGATTATAACACACGACTGGATGAAAGTTAGACAAGTTTAGTGGCTCGTGCTATCGTTTCTGAAATTCGAATAAGAAGAAAGGTAAGAATCCCCATGGGAGAAAAGAGAATACGATTGGTCTCGTCCCCACTTCCCCTCTTTCTCATTTACCCTTATATCTGTAAACTGCTACTGCTGGTTTGACCTCCCACCCCACTTCCTATTTCCCACCTCAGCCTACTTCAGCCTACCTTGGCAAGAACCAGCTGTCAAACCGACTACTACCTACAAAAGACACCAAACAACAATCGACAAGAACCGTTTCTTTGCCCTTTCTACGAGACCATAATGCGTGCATGTAAACTCTCCCTTCTTTTAACTCTCTTACCTGTCTTGCATCTTTCAACCCCTCGTGGAATAATCCTCGATGGAATTCTAGTTATGACTCTGACTGACTATGACTTCCGACTTGTTGTAACTCGAAAAGATCGTTTGAATTATTTGTATTTTTATTTGCTTCTTTATTTTATTATATACCATTTTAACTTCAAATTGAGACTAAACAATTTCATTTATTTAATGAATATCCAAAAAATATAAGGAAATTTGTTATTTGTATTTTTATTTGCTTCTTTATTTTATTATATACCATTTCAATTTCAAATTGAGACTAAACAATTTATGAAATGGTATAGATTTTATTAGGTTGTTCAATATAGCAGTAGTTTATAATATTGAAATATAGAGTTTCTTTTTTTTTATTAAACAATTTTTTCTTCATTCCAAATCTATTTGTATTTATTGTAAATACGTTGGTGTTTCTAGAAATTGTCTATAAGTTTTATAAATAACAAGAATAAAGATCTTTATATATCAAGTATTTTTTAAAAGAGAGAAAAACCGAGACCCACAAAACGTAAAAGAAAATTTTCCCTAAAACATATCCTTCAGATAATCGCTCTGTGTAAACTTTCAGCTTATCATTTACCTAAACATTTCTATCGTAAGAAAAAAAAGATTATTATTTAGAGAATTGATGAACAAGTTATCTTGTATAAATTCAATATATGTGTGTGTGTGTGTCTCTCTCGATAAGAAGAAAATTATTTTTCATATATTTTTTTCTCTTTTTCATATTATCATTTTTCTTTTTCCCAATACGATTAACCTTTTGTCCTACAAGCTGATTATAATGTCCAAGAATTCTGTCCGTAACATTTAATATATGATTTCTGATAATTTTAATCTTTACCCAATGAAAAGATTGGTTGTTTTATCGTTAATATTAATTCATTGAAAAATATACAATATGAGTCAATAATTATTCATGATGATCATATAAATATCAAATAAATGACCTTGTATAAAATGTTTCAAATTCTGTATTATTTAAAAAAAAAAAATTTATTAAACAATTATTTTTACGATGACAATAATTATTGATTCTTCCTGTACAAAAAAATAATAAATGTTTCAATAATCGTGAAATTTTATGTACTTCAAGAATAGAACAGCATATCGAATGAAATTGAAATATGTCGACGTAGTGCATATGCATTACTATGCCAATGTATAAATATTCGTTTGGTAGGTTAATTCATTATACGGCTGTGTTATGTATATAGAGAAATCTTAACGATAATGACCACAAGATCGTTCGTTGGAATCCAGTGCCTCTCAATAATTTACCCTACTTCATTCAAATATCTACTCTTATTAGGTAAAATGTATTCTCATAACAATCACTTTCATAATAACTTCATACGTTCCAATTATTTTCTACAATAAAACATTTTTGTTAATTTTTATTGAGACATTAAAAGGTTCGATAAAAAAAAAAAATAAATGATATTCTTTTAATTGTAAAACAAAACGTGCGAATGAAATTCTAACGAAATGTTTTGGTTTAATTGTTAAACATTTAATGATATTCGTTTTTAACATGATTGTGTACAATAACCAAGGAGTTAAGAGAGAAAGAGAAAAAAAGAAAGGATTAATCCTTTGACGTAGATAGATCTAATGTCGTTTGAGAACCACCGAGGTTCGTATTGAATGAACTCATTGTAAGCAACCCCGTGAGCCCTCATACATACACCATTTGAATTCAACAAAGCTCTTCTTTATTCACGAAATACTCTCTTTTTCTCTCTCTCTCTCTCTCTGTAACGTCGTCTGGCCATGTTTCAAAAGAAAAGACGATTTCGTCCGAGGAGGTGCAACCGAAAAGGAAAATAGAAAAAAGAAAAAAGAAAAAATGCAGATGGGTTGAACGTAAAAGCTGCTGTCGCTGGCGGCGTAGCAAGTCGATTATCAAAAACAGGGGAGAGAGAAGAGAAAGAGAGAGAGAGGGAGAGTTTAGTAGGGGAATTTCTATTTACGCACGTGCGTCCCTCGACATTCGGGTACTACCACAATAAACATCAAGGATTGCTTTTACAGAGAAATTTTATACTCCAGGATGTGAGGATCCTATAAGTCAATCGAATTTTTTTTTTTTTACCATAAAGAATAATAATAAAAAATTATATATTAAAATAAAAATAAATTAATATATATATTAGATTGTCAAGTATGAAATGGAGCAAAAAATGCACATAATTGAATTGAAATT
This sequence comes from Mischocyttarus mexicanus, assembly GCA_023678845.1. Classification (NCBI taxonomy): domain Eukaryota; kingdom Metazoa; phylum Arthropoda; class Insecta; order Hymenoptera; family Vespidae; genus Mischocyttarus; species Mischocyttarus mexicanus. The sequence goes on along the minus strand of JACGTP010000052.1, from coordinate 762,186 downwards.
TGCTCCATTTCATACTTGACAATCTAATATATATATTAATGGAGCAAATTTCAATTCAATTATGTGCATTTTTTGCTCCATTTCATACTTGACAATCTAATATATGTAATTTTTTATAAAAAAAAAAAATTTCTCCAAATTAGATTTTCCTCGAATGAGGATTTGAACTTTAATGATTTACGAAAAAAATAAACAACTATTTTTAATTTGAAACGAAAGAAATATTTTTAAAGAGAAAAATAAAGAAAATAATTTAATTGCCGAATATTTTCTTCGTGAAGCTTAGAAGTTAGCAATAATCATAATAAACTTTTTATCTTTCTTCTTATCGTATTTCCGGCATAATGTTCCTTCTTTCCTCTTATCTAATAAAGTTTCGTCGTACATAAGGAATGAAAATTATGTTAGAAGTGAATTTTTTTTTTTTTATGTAAAACAATTTTGTGGTTTCCCAGTAGATCAATCTTCCTTTTTCATTACGTAGATTTCATTTATTTATTTATTCTAACATGTATTTTCTATTGCACATATATTGATAACAAATTATTTATTTATTATATTCTACCTATATATTTACTAAAGCATTTGGTTTGATCATAACATTACAGAATTTGTTATTTCATTTTCTTAATGTTACATAAAATAAACTCATTTTCTTGTCGTATTTCGACGTTTCTTAGAATCGTTAGAATTCTTTCTATTTATCATCGTTCGTGTAACATCTAACGTTGTCTTTCATATTACAATATTAAATGATAATTATAGAAATATATTAGGTGTACAAATAAGTTCTCGCCGTTCTTATTAAAAAATTAGACATTTAATGACTTTAACCGATATAAAATTGCTTGCTGAGTTACTCCTAATGTAAGTGCAAGTTTTTCTTGCGTTTGACACGAATTTTTAACCAATAATGCTTTCAATTCCGCATATTCGTACACTTTCGGTCTTCCGTTACGTACTTTGTCTTCAACGTCAAAGTCACCGTTCTTGAACTTCAAAATCCATCCATAATAATATCTTTCACTTAAGAAAACCTCGACATATGCTTTTACAAGCAATCGATGCGCATTAGCTGCAAATTTCTTCAAATTAAAAAATTGAATCAAAAGTTCTCGCAAATGACGCTTATTTGTCTCCAAACTCGACATTTTCGAACGAAACAAAATATCTGATACTGATACAAAATCATTAATATATCAAGATTATGTTGTCGAGAGATATCCAACCCTACAATATGACATTTGACATCAGACAATTTTAACCATAAGTTAAATATAAAGCCATATTTTGTTAGACGGCGGAAACTTATTTGTACACCCAATAGTAATCAAATAATAACGAATGTTATGTGTGGGATATAAATTTACTTAGCATATATGTATGCATATATGTAATAATATATAATAATTAATAATTATATATATATATATATAAACTACATATGTACACAGAAAAAAAATATGACACTTTTGTTAGATTATTATAGCAGTAATAAAAAAAAAAGAAAATAATTGACCCCCATCGGTATTTAGGTTCGAGCATTATGAAAGTATGAATTAGAAGATATTTGAATCTAATGTTAATTTCATCGTAATAGAAACTATTTTCAATATTAATAATATGATATGAGTAGTTTTTAAGTATTGTTTAGAAAATGATATTATCTCGTCGTCAGTAGTTAGTATCGTTAGAATATTGAATCGAATATTGAATCTTCTATAAATAATGGCAGATTTGTTTAACAAATCATAAGGATTCCATAAAATGTTGATATCAATTTATATTCGAGATTTTTTTTTTAATTTGGACAATGCATTTCTTATTTTCTCATTTGCATGAACAACTGAAACGAAAGAATATTAATTGTGCATAATTCATTTATTTTAATGAAGACCTCGAAAAGGTGTAATCCTATGACCTGTTTGAAAATTAAATCTGCAATTGTTTGTGAAGTTTCCTTATACGATTCTAATAGTCCAAAACGGTTATAAATAAATAATCATTAAGTAGTGCATAATCTGTAAGTTTGTGATTTTCGTTCAATCTCCCCAAGATGTTTCGTCATTTCTATGGTTAGAGAGTCTATCTCAGTTGTAAGATCAGAAAGTATTCTTTCGTTTTCTTTGTAAACGCTTTCCATACCATCTAAATCCTTGAATTTAGTTGTCGTGTCAGCTGTTAACTCGGAAGCTCTTTGAAGTAATTTCTTAGCTTTTTGTATGTCACCTTTGCTTTTATCGACACGATAATTCAACGAGTCGTCAGCCTTTTTATATTTCTCTTCTAATTCTTTAGTTTTACCATTAAGAATTTGCGCTTCTTGGGTAACTTTGCGCGTTTCAACTTCGATTTCCTGATTCAATATAAAAGCATTTTTAGCTGATTGCGTTTGTAATTGTTTGAGTCTAGCATCCAAAGCTTTTACGGAATCGGCAGTATTGTTGGCTTTCGTTTGAGTTTCACCAATGATTTCGGCTATGTAATCCAAATCTTCTTGCGATTTGGCTACGTCACTTTGCGCTTTTTCTATCGCAGTGTGGGCTAATTCCTGTGCCATTTTCGCTTCCGTCAAAGACAATACTATCTTGTTAGTTTCGTTTTGTTTCTTCAATGCTGCCTCTTTAGTTTCGTTAGCACGTTCAACTAATCTATAAGCTAGTTCCCGATCAGCCTTAGTATCATCGAGAATTTTGTCTGAATCCGTTAGAGAACCGACGATTGTTTGTATGCTATTGGCCAATTGGGTGATCTCATCTGGTCTCAATTGTATATTCTTGCTTAATATTTTGTTAGCTAAATCTCTCACCATCGTTGGCGTTGGTTGGTCCTCGTTCAACATACTCCAAATTCGCTTATTAGTATCGGACAAACTTTTCGTTATCGCATCGGTACGATTTCGTGCTTCCAAAACATTGTTAAATGCGTCTTGCGCGTTAGATCTAGCCGTCGTGGCGTCTTGTTTAATATTGGTCAACTGTAAAAATGTTCGATTTTGTGAGAAATGATAAATAAATATATAAGAAGAAAAATAGAAGATCAGTCTATTAACTTACATTACGTAATAGTTGTTCCGCTTCGTCCCTTCGGCCTTTAATTTTAGCAGCTTGTTGTTTTGCCATATCTAATGCTTGATTAGCTATTGTTATTGCACCAAAGTCGCATGAAAGTCCTCCGCAAAAGCCACATCCAGCACCACCGCAAACGTCGCTACAATCGGTAACGTTGGCACCGCACATGTTAGTATTCAATTTACGCATACCACCGTTCAACGCAGTTAACTTATTGCTTAATTTTTCTAAAGATTCATTATTCCTTTCTTGAGCTTCGTTAACCGATGCACTATTTTTGGCTAAAAGATTTTCGGTATGTTTACGATATCTTTCCGCATCTGCCAGAATATTGCTTGTATCGTTCGCCATTTTTTCGGCTTGTAGAGATTGCTCGGCCATTTGTTGAGTTACGTTTAACGCTCCTTGAACATTTTCCTCTTGCAATATAGTAGCGTTCTCTTTCAATTCCATAGCACCTTGATGCAAACTGTTCGTTCTGTTTTTCAATTTTTTTAACGCTACATCGCCAAGATTTACTCGTTGACTAACGTTTTCTAACAAATTGTCGACTTCTTCCAATCGTTTAGCTGAGTCTGATACGTTCTTACTCAATTCTTCAGCTAAACTAGTCAATTCGTCTAAATCTTGACTCTTGATGGAAGTGTTGCTGACCAAATCGCGTACTTGGTTCAATGAATTGACCATGTCGTCAAATTCCTGACTGTAAACCCCAGTAGTACCGACTTTTTGTATTCTAGAAGCCTCGTCGATGACAAGATTTGTCTTGTTTTTCAATTCGTTCAATGTTAAATCCCAATTGTCGAAACATTCACCGCATGGGCTACATTGGGGTGCTTCGCCATGGTAACCACGGTCACACTGATCACATTTTTCACCTCCTATTCCTTTGTGACAAACACAGACACCAGTTTCTCTATCACACTGTTGACTTGCCGAACCAATTTGATTACAGTCGCATTTGCTACATTCGATATTTGGATTTCCCCAGAAATTCGTTTGACATTCATTGCATCTTCGTCCACCGAAACCAGCTCTGCACTCGCAATTTCCATCGAAGGGATTACATCTGTTTTTAAAAACAAGAATTAACAATGATCGAATGAAAGGTTTTGAAAGATTACATAAATGTTACGTTAATTATTGTACATACTTGTCAGATACACTTCCGATAGCGTCACATTCGCAAGGATCACAACCTTGACCGCTTGCGATCTTCCAATGATTTTCTTCGCAAGTATCGCAATGTTGACCAATTACATGAGGCAAACAAGGACACTGTCCAGTACGATGATTGCAAGGTCCAGCGGATCTGTCGGTTCCTAGGAAATCGCAGTTACATTCTTGACAATTTTGCTTAAGTGCATCACCATAAAATTCAGCTGCACAAATTTGACAGTTCGGTCCATCGGTATTGTAGAGACACTGTAGACAACGTCCAGTGTGTGGATCACAGTTACCAGGTACACTTAGATCGGTATTATTACTACAATCGCAAGGTTCGCAGCTTCCACCTGGTACTTCAGGATTGCCGAAGAAATTTTCAGCACATTTTTCACAACGCGGACCGCTGTAACCTTCGTAACACTCACAAATTACATCCTGTGTTACAGAATCGAGGGAACAACTATCAGCATACGAGTGATCAGAATCTAACGTTCCTGTGTGTATAAAAGAAAAGAATAAAAATTTAATCATTTGTTACTTTAAATGATTACAAAAGAATGCATTGGATTTTTTCGTTCTTTGACAGACGGTTCTTACCTGGACAAGGACAAGCTCTACATGGAATGTCAACACCTATTCTTGGATCCCCATAAAATGTATCGATACAACGATCGCAATTGTGGCCAGTGGTAGAATCACGACAATTGATGCAAGCTCCGGTTCCAGAGTCACAGTTATCCGCATGACCATGACATTGACATCGTTGACAATGTGGAAAATCCCAAAAACCAGGTTCGCATTGACCACATGTTCTACCATAAGTATTCGGTCGACACTTGCATCGTCCAGTTTCAACGTCACAAAAGTTGTCCAAAGCACCAACACCATCGCAGTCGCAAGGTATGCACCCTCCTGGACCAAATCCATAAGTTCCTGGAGCACAGCGATCGCATCGTCTACCGACTACGTTAACTTTGCAAGGACACGCGCCACCATAATTTTCACAAAGAAGACTATGCGATCCTGTAGGATTACACTCGCAAGCTGAAACAATATAAATACTGTGTTACAGGTATTTTTCTTATTTTTCCAGTCTTTAAGTATAGTCATTTACGTTAAGTTCATTTCACTTACGGTGTGCACCCTCGTAAACGTAATAACCAATACTATCTTGATATTTTTTACACATATTAGGTAAACTATTCCGAATATAGTTGTAATCGTTAAACGCTTGATTACACAATTCATATTCTTTATAACGTAATTCACCAACATCAGGTTTGTTGAAGAAAGGTATGGCATCTATTCTAGGCTTAACGATAATCTTAAAGAAAAAATTATTTCGGATAAAATTAGAGTAGATAGATAAACCCATTGACTTATCTATAAATACTTACGGAATCAATTAATATAGATGCTGTTGGTGTATCAACATGACTATTAAATTTACGGAATTGCATTATGACTTTATACTGTTTGTCTTTTTCCAAGCAAACTGAAGGTTGAGCAACAGAATTTCTTGCATGATATGGTAACTGTACCCATAATCGATCATATTCTGGTTTCGATTGGGCACAGGGACCATTAGGGTCCACTGGTCTATCTCTTTCAATAATTATTTGAACGTCTTCCCACGTACCTGGCTGTACTGGTTCATAACGTACTATTATATCGTACCACATAGATCTACGAATATCATCGATGGTAAAATTGAGCGTTGAGTCTGGCAAAGCTTTCATAAATCCTGTACCCGTCCAAGTACTGTTTCTTCCGTCGCGATAAGGTTCTCTTATCACAACTTGACAATTCTGAAGAAAATATTGATTTAAAGTAAAATCAATGAATTAAGGGGGTACCCCCAGTGTGAGTACCCGTTTTCGAGATGATTTTGAAAATTTCATTTAAGAAAGTATTTTAATCTATAAGAATATGCAAAAGAAAAATCAATTCTTTTTATCAGACACACTAGAATACTTCCTTAAATAAAAATAAATATTCGTATAGATATTTAAATTACTTCAGTTGCTCTTGAAAGTTCTCCTTCGTAAATTAAAAAGTCTAAAGAGCCAGTGTAATAGCTTTGTTCCGGTTGATTACAAGTTCTACCAATGATGTGAGGTCTGCATCGACATTGACCGGTAATAACGTCGCATGAATTTTCGTATGAACCACCAGGATCACAATCGCAAGGCTTACATCCTTCGGGATCCTCAGAAAGTCCCCAAAATCCTGGTAAACACTGATTACAGTCACGAGCAGTGACGTAACGTTTACAAGTACAATCTCCAGTTATCATATCACAACCCTGGTTGTCGATAGTACCGAAAGTATTACAGGTACATGCTGTAAATTAAACAAATATTTACTTATTAATGAGAGATTCTGAGTTTATTTTTGTCGAAAAATTCGGTTTTCCTAAAACATCATATTTGTGTAGTATACATTTATGGTATATATGTCCAGTTAACGCAAAACATTAATATGACGTTCGATTTAGGTCATTTTTCAAAAATGACGTCATATTAACGTCATATTAACGTCATATTAACGTCATATTAACGTCATATTAACGTTTTGTGTTAACTGGGTGTGTAGTGTATCATTCTGATGAATGGTAATTTTAAGTATAGCATACCTTGACATCCTACAGGATTTTCTGGATTGAAATTCCAAAAACCATTCTTGCAACGATCGCAACGACGACCCTCTACGTTTGCTTTGCAGTGACAACGACCAGACTCATCGCCACTAAGAAGATCGGTTCTCGAATCGCATATGCCGTCGTCTAAAGACCCACTCAGGTCGCAATCACAAGCTGTACAATAATAATAATAATGTAAAATTAGTTTAATTCAATGATCATTTATCACAAAATAAAATTGATTTTTAATATGATATTAAGAAATAACTTACGTTGACATGCTTCAGGATGCGTGATATCTTTACTAACATCGTGATAATAAAATGGTTTGCACTGTTCACAGTTTTGACCACGCGTATTATGTTGACAATTATCGCATACACCACCAGAAACTCTACCAGATTTTTCATAGACCGTCTCGTCAAAGTGACAGGAAGTTGTGTGATTGTTACAATTGCAAGGTCTACATGCGTTAGTTTGTTTACCGACTCCAGGTTTCCAAGGTAAATCATTATAGAAATCTTCGCATTTCTCACAATTTAATCCTGTGGTATTGTGAGTACACTCGCATCTTCCATGTACCATGTTTTCTTCGTGTGTTACTCCAGCTAAAGGAAGACATCTCGATGCGTGTCCATAACAAGAACAAGATCCTCTAATTACCATATCTTTGATAGCATAATAATATTTCTCCCCGATTTCAGGACGATCGTCCAATAAATCATCTCCCAAAGTGTGCAATTTCGTCATATTGATTCTCAAGTTGGTGATTTTCAACAAATTTTGCACTTCTATCGAATACGGATTTTTGATTTCCAAATTTTGTGGAATTACTCTGTAACGTAATAGTAATAGTTGTAACTTTATGGAACATAAAGATACATAAGAGTACTGTATTAATAAGCAATTAAGTTTATTCACCTGAAAATTACTTCACCATCAGTTGATGGGGCAACCACAGAATAACGCGTTTCGCATATAACTTCGGTCAAACTTTGTGGTTGATGAGTAGGTATACCTGGAAATGATTGTTCGCAATTATGGGCAAAGTATCTGTAAACCTTCCAAGTTTTTCCAAAATCAAACGACCGTTCTATTAACATAGCTGCTGGACGGAATGTTTGGAAACGGATGATGATGTGAGTGAAATGAAATTCAGCTTCAAAATCAACGCTTATGGTTACATATTCTTTTCCATTTTCAGCTTGCCACCAGTGTCGTGAATTTGTTCTATAAAGTGAATATAAAACGAAGGGAAATCAATTCTTGTGTGTTTTGGTGTATTAAATTTATTTACAAAAATCCTGACATACCCGTCAACGACATTTTCAATATTATGTTGTTGTTTAGGCAAAGATGCATCACAGAAGAAACATTTTTTTCGTTCCTTCAAATGGGAAACAATGCAGTATCTTTCTGGAAACTTGAGACCGCAAGTAGAAGAAGCAAACAGGCGATTTTTTCTTCCAATCAAAAGATTTCCTGTTGCAGGATAACATGAACTTTGTTCACAGGGATGTAACCTTTTGGGATGTGGACCTGTCGATGCAAAAATAACATTTTATCGTATCTATTTAAAATGCAAATAATATTTAATCACGAGTTTAGTTATCTTTGTTCCCATTGATAAATGTTGTTAGGTGAGTAAACATATGGGTAATCTCTTGAACGTCATATTTCTATGTTTTTTTTTTAATAACATTAAAGAGAGGAAAAATAATAGATTTTTATTAATAACAAGATGACCGGGGAAGATATCGCATCCCATAACCAGTTAGTTTATGCAGAGAATAGAACACATAGAATATCGACACATTACGTCATCGAACTACCTCTTCGTTGTGGGATGGTCATTCCTAGCCCATTATGACGTCTTGTTATTATTTCCATTGGTGAAATGCTTCCTCCACGTATTATTCCTATAACATTCTTGCTTTTACCTTTCTTTTTTTTCATTTCAATTTTATCTTTCATCAGACTCGTGTCGTAATTGATTAATTTATTCATTTAACACTAGAACTACCAGACCAGTCAAAATGACTGGTCGTGCAACTTTATTATTTAATTCCCACCTCATGTTACATTTTTTTTCAAAATTATATGATGACTTTTCTAGATATAAGGAATGGTTTGTAGAAATAATTTTTATTTTTTTATAACTTAAACAGAATTCTAATAAATTTTGGCATCTGCTACTTCTACCAATACCAGTCATTTTGACTGGTACTTCCTAAAGTAGACATAAATCTGAAAATATCTGTTTTTTCAAATCAACACCGTTGATTAGATATTTAGACGAATGTATTATTCTTTGTTGTAATATTTTCTCTTATGTTACTGCTTATCTGGCGATAATATATAATGATATAATCGTTGCTGTAGTGTATCGAAATAATAGAATCGATGTAGTTTTACGCGATCATTCTTTATTCCATAGTCGTGGGAATAGCATCTATTTTTTAGTAATATAGCGATTTTTTGTAAGCCTTAAAAAATGGCAAAACGTATAAAAACTTCTGATTTGCTGCGAAAAATAAACAATATTTCAATGGAAGCTTCTGATATCGAGGATAAGTTCATTCAAAATAGTCAAAATTGCTACAAGCCATGAGAAAATATCACAGTTGACGAATAACTCTTTGCAATTAAATCCAGATGCCGATTTACGCAATATTTGCCGTCTAAACCTGACAAATCTGGAATAAAATTTTGGCTGGAATCTGATGTTACAACAAAATATATTCTAAATAGGTTTCCATATTTAGGGAAATATGAAATACAAGTAAAATCGCAATCTCTTAGTTAATATGTCGTACTAAAACTTATCAAACCATATACTATAAAAGGAAGATGTATAACAACCGATAATTTTTTGACGAGCTTACCGCTAGCATCCAAATTGCTTTGAAAAAAGACCACGCTTGTTGGCATTCACTTGTTAGTATCATTAAAAATGTTGTTATTATAAATAAATTATGATATTTTTAAAAATTGGCACCATGTAGATGTATTTCCATACTCTTATATTCATTTTATATGATAATATAAAACAAAACAATAAAACAATTCTTCTGTTTTTACGATTATAAATGACCAGTCATTTTGACTGGTTTTGGTAGAAGTATTAGGTGTACAAATAAGTTTCCGCCGTTCAACAAAGTATGGCTTTGTCATTAAATTATGGTTAAAATGGTCTGATGTAAAACGTCATATCGTAAAGTAAGACATCTCTCGACAACATAATCTTGATATATTAGTGATTTTGTATTGGTATCGGATATTTTTTTTCCTTCGAAAATGTCGAGTTTTGAGCCGAATAAGCACCATTTGCGGGAACTTTTGATTAAATTATTTAATTTAAAGAAATCTGCATCTGATGAGCATCGATTGCTTGTAGAGGCATATGTCGAGGCTTTTTTAAGTTAGAGAACGTTTTCATTAATGGTTTTTATAGTTCAAGAACAGAGACTGTGACGTCGAAGATAAAATACGTAACGGAAGGCTGAAAGTGTACGAATACGCAGAATTAGAAATATTATTGGTTGAAAATTCGTGCCAAATGCAAAAAAAAACAGGCACTTATATTAGAAGTAACTAAGCAAGCAATTTTACATCATTTAAAATCATCAAATGCTTAATTTTTTAATAAGAACGGCGGAAATTTATTTGTACACCTAATATTACTGTGATACGTGTCCTGATAAACCTAGGATGCATCTTGGCTATTGTTTCACTAAATATCACACCAAAAATTATTTACAGAGTGTAATATTTATTAAAGTTTGTTGTTTTCGACTTATAAATGAATAAACATGTGAAATTTTGTTTATTTGTATACGCTTGTTTATTTATAAATGCTATTAAACTCCCTGTAAAATGTTTACCTAATTTGACCGAAATCGTCTCAAGTTGCTAATTCGCACAAGTGAAAAAGGCCTCGAGTGCAGAGGGTTAAAAATGTTTATAAATCATTATAATGAATTATTATTTTGTATATACACAGACTTAGATAATTATACAAATTTGTATACAATTAAACGACTGTATTTTAAAGATTAGACTAAATAGAATCAATTCATTGTAATGGATTATTATGATCTATACCATTTCAACTTTAAATTGGGACTAAACAATTTCAAATAGATACTGGAAAGCAATAAGTAAAAGTACAGAAATAAGATATTTTTATTGAATATGAAAATCTGAAAATAAATTGAAAAAAGAACAAAATACATAAAAACAATATTTAAAAACGAACATCCATCATAAAAATCTTTGTATAAATCTTTGTATATTAGTAATATATTTTATACTAGACTCGTACGAACCTGCATTTCCTTATAAGAAAGAAACAATAGAATGGGCAAAGCTGAAATGTTTACACTTGCCATATATAATTTGAAATTGTTTAGTCTAAATTTTGAATTTGAAATTGTAGTCTTAATTTGATATTGTTTAGTCTCAATTTGAAATTGTTTAGTCCTAATTTGAAATTGTACAGTTTTAATTTGATATTGTTTAGTTTCAATTTGAAATTGTTTAGTCCTAATTTGAAATTGCAAAAAAAACAGGCACTTATATTAGAAGTAACTCAGCAAGCAATTTTACATCATTTAAAATCATCAAATGCTTAATTTTTTAATAAGAACGGCGGAAATTTATTTGTACACCTAATAACATTGTTTTTTTTTCCGGTAGTTCTAGTGTTAATCAACTGGTCCTCAAAATAATTAGTATATTGTAGTAAATTATATATATATCATAGGGTTCTTTCAAAGTATTTCTTAATTTTGAAGATTTGCCGAATAGTTGTAGATAAAACGAGTAATTCGATGAAAGATAACTCACCTCTGCTTGTTGGTAATCTTATATCCCTTGTTTGTTGGGCCTCTGCTGAACCTAAAAAGATAAAATTCTATCAGTTTCGATATATTATTCATTCGTATAAGGAAATATTTCAATGATTCTTGGAATTCTAAGTTATCATCGTGGAGCATTTTACTACCGGTAGTTGTTATCGCAAGAGTTGGACAACGGGATGCTTATGATGAAGCAGCTTGTGAAATATAAGCTTGTTTTATTAAAATTATTCATTTGTTTCTCTTTTTTTTTTTTATATTTTATCTTGTTTCAGTTTTTAAAATATTACGATACATTTGAATGCAATTATTTTTTATATTTAGCTGATCAATATTTCAAATTATATAATTTTTATATAAATAATTATTTAAATTGTTTATAATAATTAAAAAAAAATGAATAATTTCCTTTTTATAGCTGATTATTGGTCCAATGATAATAGATCGTGTATCTAGGACACTTAAATTTGGTAACTTCAATCATTATTTGTAGAATTTAAAATAATGACGGGGTCGTGAGGTCTTTTCGTTATCTAATCATTTCGGATAAAAAATTCTCGTAGTAAAAAACCACGAATAAAAAGGATTGATCATTATTCGTGATCAGTGAACTTTCAGTTAAGGTTACCTCTTTTTTTTCTCTCGAATTTTTGGATATTAATCAAGTAACGTGTACTAGAAAATCATTGATTTTCAAATAAAATGCTATTTAATGGAATCAAAATAATCGAAAATAATTTCATACCTGATATAAGAAATACCGTGAAAATAAAAATCGCAGGGAGAATTCGCCGATAAAAATGTCTGCTCATCTTTGAATATTTCCCGCTCGAGTCGAGCATCCGGTGCGCAAAATTCGTCAGAAGACTAACTCATGGACTCCATTTACTCTGTGAAAGAAAACAAATTATATGAATTCTTTTTTAAACTCGTACCATATCGCATCTAAAATAATCAAATGAATCATTTATTTGTTAAAAATAATTCAAGAAATGATACTCTATTAATTTATTTCAATAACACTTCTTTTTTTTTCTTCACAATCCTGTTATCGTTCGAACGACAATAATAATATTATAGTCGGATTGGAAATTAAAGACTATAAATAGAAGGAGTCAGGTTTTTCGATCATCTTTTACCGAACAATCGTGAAACTTGAATAGGTGGTGTAATATAAAATAAAAAACAAGAAGTTCAAATCAAAAAGAGATCATTCGTTCCTTATAACTTTGATGCATCTCTCTCTCTCTCTCTCTCTCGCAGACCATCCCAAAAAAAAAGAAAAACCAATCTCGTGATGAATTGATCTTTCGATCGATCGTATTTAAAAACTACGCTCGCAGACACCGTTGCGCTTGCGCATAAGCATCTTTCACAAAGAATAACACACATCGATGCATCCCCTTGTCGTAGATACACATCATAACTTGTTCGAATTTCTTTGATCCCTACCGTCTTTTTTATCCCTTCAAAACACCCGTTTTTCTTTCTTTCTTTCGTCAGTTTTTCTTTACGAAATTATATTAGACTCCCCACGGATCACAGCTTTTCTCTTCGTCTTTCTTCCGATTCCGTTGAAGAGACACTGTTCAAAATAACGAGAAAAACCTCCACAGAGATTTGTTGCGCTGTTGTGCGCTTACAAACAGCGTCCCTTTTCTTTTTCTATTCCTTTCTCTTTCTCTTTCTTTCTCTCTTTCTCTCTTTCTAGCTAACCCCCACTCTAAAACTCCCACTATTTCTCTTTCTCTCTCTCTGTCTGTTTCTCTTTTTCTCTCCCACTTCAGTCTCAGAACTGCCTGCTTCGTCAGCGACGCTTTTGGGACCCTTTTTCTCCTTGATTGGTTTTTTTAAAAGCCTATTTTACTGACCCTTAGATCTATGTTTTTATCAACTTACTCGATCCTACACGAAATCACTTTATTCGCGACTATATTTGACTCTGAAATATATGAAAAATGAACATTTAATAGGAAAGTACTCGGACTAGAAGACTCTCAACAAGGCTGACGCGTCGCGAGAGAGACGCGTCTCGAAACGAGAGAGCTGCTTCTCGTTCGTTCGGCTCAAGACACGACTACAGGACCGTACCCTTCGACTAAAACGTTCTCAGAACCCTGCACTATTCTTACTTTCTTATCTTACCATATTAGTTAACATTGTTAAGTCCTAAGCTGTTACATGCAAAAAGTCATTAGGTTTTGTTCAGACGATTTTGTTCTATAATTCAATTGAAATTTGTAATAATTTCCATAAAATTGTTAATATTTAAATTAAAGGTAAATTGTTATCAAGGGGAATAAACAATACCGTGTTAATAATTCTTTTATGCTTTAATTTATTATATAAATTATATTTATTATATAAATTATATTTATTATATAAATTATATTTATTATATAAATTATATTTATTATATAAATTATATTTATTATATAAATTATTTATTATATAATTGTATGCTTTAATTTATTATATATATAATATTTATTATATATTTATATTTATTATATAAATAATATTTATTATATATTTACATTTATTATATAAATTAAATGCGAAATACTTTAAGCAAAGATACATTCATTATTGAATTTTTCGAGTATTAGAACTTTTCCCTGTGTTATATATTTTCCAGGCCAAGATTTAGGAAACTTTACATTTCCCATTTATTCCCTTAAAGCCGACCCTTTTTCTTCCATTTGAAAATATACAATAAGGAACTCTCTGCGTGGCAGATGTTTAAAAATCGTTTCAAAGTAGACCCTTGGTTTTTTTTTCGGGAATGAAAGAAATTCCTTGAAAGAGAGAGAGAAAGAGAGAGAGAGAGAGAGAGAGAGAGAGAGAGAGAGAGAGAATGAACAATTCTTCGAAATATTTTGAGAGATATTTTCCTAGCTCCAAGTTTATATTAAATACGTTTTTTTTTTTTAAACTGTTAACGTATAAATAAATAACGTGCGATTGTATTTAAAAAAAAAATTGCAACCAGATATAAAAGATTTAATTACACTGTACGACAAAGTTTTGTTTCGAGGTTCAAATTAGCTGATTTTAATGTATTTCCATTGACTAAAACCAAAAAAAGACCATAAAAATGTTATATTAACTCTTACAATCTTACAAAGACACGATTTGATTCCATTCAAAATTAGGCAACACATACTATTTTAAGAGCTAATAAAAATTTGTCATTGTCATTTTCCAAAAATTAATAGAAATTGACTAATTTAGTAAAAGAAACATGCAAAAAATAATTTTTGTTGTTGTGTAGTGTTATTAGACGTTGTATTAAATAAAAATATATAAACGAGAATGGAAAGTATCTTCTTGCCAAGTTAAGAAAAAAGAAAATATTTGATCGAAATGAATTAGTTTGACCGCTTATTGCGTTAAAAGATTGTAAAGGAAGGAAGAGAAGCGCGTGGGCAGTTATTTTATCTCTAGGATGTATTCCAGTTATGATAGCCGGGTGCCAATGCCTTCTCTTCCTCTTCTCTCTTCTTTACTCTTATCAATCTTTCTTTCTTCGTTCAACGTTTACAAGCGTTCTCCTCTTTAACGTATGCGTGCCTGCTGTATCTGTTTCTGACTTTTTGACTCTTCCTCTCGCTCGTTCACTCCTTCACGTTATTTCTCTTTCATCATCTATTTTTCTAATCTCATATATATATATATTTTTCTTTCTTTTTATTTCAGACGATTTGTTTCATATTAGAAATAGTTAGATTTATTAAATGAATCTAACAGTGAATGATAATATTTAAAAGAACAATTTTTTTCAATATAAATTTAAATAAAAGCAACAACGAATGTAGTATTTGTCCAAAAAATTATTTATTATTTATTAGGTGTTGGAATTAATTCGTAGCGTTTGATGAGAGATGGCGTGTGGTTATTACAGTATTTTGTTTTTACCTCCAGAAACGAATTTATCGTAAATCAGCTGTTATTAGGTGTTTTTTTACAACACATCTTATTTTTCAAAATGGCCGGAATGGAGCAAAACGCACGATAAAGTTATTTTACTCCACGACAATGCTCGACCTCACGTGGCGAAACCAGCGAAAACATACCTGGAAACATTGAAATGGGAAAGTCTTAACCCACCCGCCGTATTCTTCGGATATTGCCCCTTCGGATTACTACCTGTTTCGATCAATGACTCATGGTTTATCAGGGGAAAAATTAACATCTTATGAGGATTGCCAAAATTGGATCGATTCATGGATTGCCTCCAAGGACGAAGAGTTTTTTCGACGGGTTATTCGACAGTTACCTGAAAAATGGGAAAAAGTAGTGGCAAGCGATGGGCAGTATTTTCAATAATGTAATTTTTCGTTATTTTGTAAAAAAACGCTACAAATTAATTCCAACACCTAATAACAGTGTACAATTGTCGTTTATTTAAAAAAAGTTTGGAAATATTTTTTTTATTTAGAAATAGAGTGATCGAAATTGAATTATTATTGGCTCGTCATTGAATTAATTGTACATCACCTTTTGTACAGGGTGTAAAAATTAGTTTAACATAGAAAGTATATATGTATATATATATGTGAGATGGGGAAACTCGATAAAGAAAATACGAGCTACAGTATACCTAAGAACCGAGAGTTTTCACAGGTTTTAGGACTACCGATAGCATTCACGAAATATAAGGAAGTATTCTTTATTTATTTAGGACGACCGATACTTTTTGGTAGATCATCTAACATAAGTTAGAATTGGAAAAGAAGCTTGTTATCTATAAAACTATCCTAAAACCCAGACATATGGAATTCAACTATGGGGAACTACGAGCAATTCAAATATAGAAATTTTAAATGTAAGAAGTTTTTACATTTTTTTTTTCATGGAATACTTTCGACACATATCTACTGGACGAGTTGATCGTGTCTTAAAAGCGCATGATAATATTCCGAAAGACAAGCGTGGACAAGTTTTTCTCTTTTCCAATCAAAAACTCTACGGAATATTTACAATGTTCCATGGTATGTAACAAACGAAAGAATTCATCAAGATCTAAGAATATCTACAATAAAAGAAGAAATTGCTAACTTCAGTGAACGCTACAATTCCCGTTTATCCAAACATCTCAACTCTGTAGCAAAAAATTTACTGGAAACTATTGAACTAGTACGAAGACTAAAAAGGTTCTACCATTCTTATCTTAAAAATAGATTTAGTTGATTCAAAGCATCTTAATATTATTTGAATTTAATGTATTTACACTTACCATTGTGTGTCTTATTTATTTACATTTCATGTTATTAAATCACGCCAGCCTAAAGTACTTATAATTCTCGTTGAGAATTGATTCTATGTTCTATAATAATAATAAAAAAAAAAAAATAAAGAAGTATTCTTTATTTATTTAGGGCGGCTGATACAATTTAGATCATAGAAGCCAGACTCTATTGCGATGTAAATAAGCATTCTTGAACAATGTATAGTTCGTAGGACCGTTGGAACGTAGCAGCGTGCAACGATAATTTGTTATACGAAAAGACAGTTGGAAAAGACTGAGAAGTTAGTCATCGTCTAGCCATCAACCAGTGAACGTCTCTTATTTGTATTTTCTTGTTATTAGAATATATTTCATTTTTATTGAAATAGTCTTTTTATCTTCATGAACAATCCATTATTAACACCAGTATTCCTACTCTTCGATAGGCAGGTATTCGTAAAAAGACTGATGAGAAGAAAGGAATCTTACAAATATATAGACCGTTTATTTTGAAAATGGTGCAAGTCAATTTTCTTTCATTTCGAGAAAATTATATGTTAACAAATCTGGCGATTAAAAAATATAGATTAATTATGCGAAGTCTGGGAATGTTTGTACTAATTTATCAATATGTAATTTGATTATATACATTTGTTTTAGGCGAATTAAACTAAAATTGTTGGGAAATGGGAATAGTAGCTCACAAGTTTATAGAAATAAGAAACACTTTTTATATTATTTTATTATATCAGAGCTGAGGCAGAGACGTCTTTACGCTAGCAAGGTTCTTAAGGAAGAGAGCTAAAAGAAAGAAATGCAACTGCGTCCAAGCGCCTATGTAAATAAAGATTAGGCGGCTGTATGTTTACACAGTTCGATTATAATCTCATATAGGGATTCTAGAAAGTGCTAGAATAAGTTTTGAATACGAGAGAACCTAAACGTTCAATCCAACAAAAATAATATATATAATATAATATATATAATATAATAATATATATAATAATATATATATTAGGTGTTGGATTTAATTCGTTGCGTTTTTTTATTAAAAAATAACGATTTATTTGAAATGAAAGTAAAAAATTACATTATTGAAAATACTGCCCATCGCTTGTCACTACTTTTTCCCATTTTTCAGGTAACTGTCGAATACCCCGTCGAAAAAACTCTTCGTCCTTGGAGGCAATCCATGAATCGATCCAATTTTGCCAATCCTCATAAGATGTTAATTTTTCCCCTGATAAACCATGAGCCATTGATCGAAACAGGTAGTAATCCGAAGGGGCAATATCCGGAGAATACGGCGGGTGCGTTAAGATTTCCCATTTCAATGTTTCCAGGTATGTTTTCACTGGTTTCGCCACGTAAGGTCGAGCATTGTCGTGCAGTAAAATAACTTTATTGTGCCTTTTGCTCCATTCCGGCCGTTTTTCCTTCAATGCACGACTCAAACGCATCAATTGTAACCGGTAGCGATCCCCAGTGATGGTTTCATTGGGTTTTAACGATTCATAATAAACTACACCTTGTTGGTTCCACCAAATATAAAGGAGGAGTTTAGATCCATGAATATTGCGTTTTGCCACTGATGATGATGGTTGTCCGGGTTTAACCCATGATTTTCTACGCTTAGGATTGTCATAATGTATCCACTTTTCATCACTAGTAACAATACGATGTAAAAAACTTTTTCTTTTCTGCCGTTTCCGCAAAAACACTTTATTTGGGATTAACCTCAACATATTTAAATAATAGTAACATGATGTTATTAACAATTAAAACATAATATTTGTCGTAAAAATAAAACCTTGTTAGAGCTGGTTTACGATAAATTTGTTTCTGAAGGTGAAAACAGAATACTTTAAAACTCATGTCATCTTTAGTATAACGCTACGAGTTAATTCCAACACCTAATAATATAATATATATAATAATATATATAATGTAATATATATATATATAATATATATAATATATATTTCCAGGGTGGAAATAGACTTACATCACTTTCATAATTAGTCAATTGTAAATATCTTTTAATTTCAATTTCGAAATAACAAATATCACTTAAAATATATTTCATATTAATCCAATTTTGTTTATAAATAATAACAAAAAATAAAATAGAATTAGTATATATTATTTTGAACGTTAATTAAATTTATTTATTGTTAAACTTAACACAAGATATTGGTATTATTAATTATTTATGCTCTCCATGTGACAGTGTGTACGTCCATTTATTAACAGAACTCAAGTTATTTTCCTTACATTTTTCGAAGTATAAATTAAACATTTTTCTTACGTTTAATTCAGAATTCAAGAATACCCGTTCTGGATTTTGGGATCGAGTATAATGATTTTCAAATGCCGGAAAATCTTTTATGTGTTCTATCACTGTATTTGTCATTAGTTCATTAGTTCTTTTGCAACAGTCATCCATTTATCCACGCATGTCTTTCGGAATATTATCGTGCGCTTTTAAGATACGATCAATTCGTCCAGTAGATATGTTGAAATTATTCATGAAAAACTTCTTACTTACTAAAATGTTTTCGCGAGAAGTGGGCAGGTAAAATTGACAAGCATAAGCCCTCAAAGTGCCCTAATGATTTCTTGGCCTTCTTCTATTTACAGTTTTATGTTGAACACTACATTGGAGAAATATGTTTTGCTTATTAAAATCACCTATATTCCAGAATTTAACAAAAATTGTTCTACGTTCTGATTCATTAACACGTTCTATGTATTTCTTCGAGCAGTTACAGTTCTTGTTAATTATGTAAAGTCTGGGAATGTTTGTACTAATTTATCAATATGTAATTTGATTATATACATTTCTTTTAGGTGAATTTAACTAAAATAATATATATTTTCAGGCTGCAAATGATCTTACACCACTTTCATAATTAGTCAATTGTAAATATCATTTAATTTCTATTTTGAAATAACAAATATCACTTAAAATATATTTCATATTAATCCAATTTTGTTGGATTATGAAGCCACCGGTGGCCACTAATTCCCACCACCTGTCTATGGAAATTGAACTTACGCCACTTTCATAATCAATGGTTACTCAATTTCTTTTACCGGCCAATTTTAAATTGAACAAAGCATTGGCATTTTTAAAGATATTAAATACTAAATAGTTATAAATAAAAAGTTTACACTAAATTAAGCATAAATTACGTCATATCTAATTTTTTTTAAAAAGGACTTACACCACTTTCAAAATAAACAGTCCATATATATATTATATGTTTATTAATTTATTATACTATATTTTTTTAACACCATATATAATTTCAATCAATTTTGGGAAAAGGATATCACAGAGTAGTAAATTTAAAATCAATAAGACAGCATTTTCATGCTTTATTTTATACACACTCTCATTATACATAATTTTAAACACGAGGCCCTGCGTGTCGATCTCGCGATTTAAATGGGCGTTTTGTTTTTTTTTTTGTTCGTAAATGGACGAATATTTGACTGCGATAATTAATTCGATTAATTTCCCTACGCGAAGAACAAATCGAGTTTTTCTTTTTATTATGTACGTATGTGTATGTGTAGTATGTATGTATATACATGTAGAGACGCACAATCGGTATGAATTTACGCGAATGAAATATAACTTTTCTTCTTTCTGTTTCTTTTTTTTTTTTCTTTTTTTTTTCTATACGATCGAAATAATTTTCTCGGAATTTTGTATCTTGGATTTCGAAAGTTCTTATTTTCTTTTTTTTAATATAACGATTATTATTTTAATTCATCGTATGTACAGCGGGTGTCCTAAACGAATTTAAATGTTCTATCATAGTTTATAGACGAAAGGCATAAAAGAATAATTTTATATCAGCTTAAATGAGAAATTGGAAAGGTTCGTAATTAGGTGAAGCATTTTTACAAAATTTATGAAATCCACGTTATCAAATAATCGAAACAAGGAAAAAAAAAACAAACGTAAATTATTCTCTCGTGTATTAAACGTTTAGGATAATTGAAATTGTTCTTGTTCCCGTCTGAAAAGAAAATCATAAATAAAGAAGATTTTGAAATTAATTAAACAATTGTGTTTTATTACGTTAATAAAAGATTTTCGTGGACAATTTAATTTTCGCGATTGCAAATTATTTGCACGAATAATTAGAAGGAATTAACAACAGGTGCAATAATTTCTACGATAATCGAGATAAATTTATATTTATAAATTTTTCTAAGCAACTCTTTTTTTCTCTTGTAATTTTTGTTCGTAAAGCGTAGGCCCTTTAATAATAATTAATTACAGATTCGATTTCAACTTAACACTCTTACCTTTTCATTTTATATTTTTTTATTATTTAATCGCGATATCTTTTCGATAGTTCGTATTTAGCACTCTTGGAGAAAAAAAAAAAAGAGCGCGAGATATGTCTATGTAAATACGTTTTTTATGTATCGTTTATGAATCTTCTTATTAGGATACACGAGTTTTTCGAGTTAGAAATAAGTTGAGTTTATTTTGTTTGATGGTTTAGTTTCTTACAAAGGGAACTTACAGAATGGTCCTCAAGATTTCGATTATAATTGGTCGCAACTTATAGTTCTTGACTAGTACAATATTATGCCAAATTTGTAGCCGCCAACTCTCAATTGTTAAAAAACAATTGAACGTTTAGTAGAGTACAGTCAATGGTAAAAATGAATTCAACTGATCAAAAGTAAAATAAATACGCATTTGTTATTATATGATATTTACCTATAATTAATAATTATATTACTTAGTCGAATAAAATAAGTATTTTTTTTTAATTTTTTGTAATGTTTGCAAATAAAACAAAAATTTTAAACGTTTTATAAAATAAATGCATCAATAAAATTATTTTTCTTTATATCTTTTATCAAAAAAATATAACATAGTGTAAAAATATAGAAAAAAATTAAAGTAAAAATAACGTTTTTGGAAAAATAAAAAAATGAAATAAAAAAAAAAATAAATTTGGGACTGACGAGAATTGAACACGCGAAACCACGGTTACGAGTTTGCGCCCTTACCAGCTTGGCTAGCAACGACTTGTATTAACTGGTATATATTTTCAACTATTTATTTAAAATTTAAAGGGCAATTTTTTTTAACAATTGAGAGTTGGCAGCTACAAATTTAGCATAAATTGTACTAGTCAAGATCTATAAGTTGGGACCAATTATAATCAAAATCTTGAGGACCATTGCATAAGTTCCCCTTGTTAGTATCTTTTGTTTTTAATCGTTCGACTCGACGCCATTTTTTTTTTAATAACAAATGTATATGTCTCCTCTCTCCTCTCTCTTTCTCACTCTCACTTTCTTTCTTTTTTTAACCAGTTAACTGTATTTGACCCATATACGCGTCATTGAGAAGTGCCTGGATTTTGTGTTACGACGAGTATATTCGTCATGTGTAAAAAGTATTGACCATTCGGTATTTTAATTGTAATTTTTCTAAAAAACGAAACATATTCTTAAATTTCAAGATTTTTAGAATATTTTGAGACCAGGCCGGAATAAAAAAAAAATAATTATAAAATATGAAAAATTTAAGATAAGTGCATGCGTATCCGCACGCATCGGATAAGAAAGAAGTTTAACTCGTAAGTACTGCACATAATGACAACATGATGAAAATAGAGAAAAGGAAAATAATAACAAAAAAAAACGAAAACAGTGATTGACTGCAATAAAAAAATGGGTGGAGTGGATTTGACCAATGGTATTATCGTAACGTACTTTTCAGTAAAACAAAAGACTCAAGAAGTACTATAAAAAAATATTTCTTCATTCGTTGCATATTATTTGTTTAAATGCATTTATATTGTATTAAAAAAATAATGGATCATTATCGCGAGTCAAATTTTGATTGAATTTATTGAGGACACTATTGCGTCGTATCCAATAAAACTAGAAAAATCAACGCAAAAAATTTGGCACCTTACACGTTATGTAACCCAATTAATCGTGAAACATTTTTCGGATTATATACTCGGAACTTAAAAAACAAACAACCCTACACGAAGGTGTTCACTCTGTTATGAACGTAAGATCAGGAAAGAAATCGCGTTACTGGTGTTCTATTTGCAAAGTTCCATTGTGTGTTGTACCCTGATTCGGTGAATACCACTCCACAAAAAGGAATTGAAATTAACTTTAGAAATATTATTCTTGCGTTTTTCGGTGATTATGTAATATATGTTAAATAAATAAATAAATATTAGTAAATAAAATAAGCAATATTATAAAATAAACCTATTAGGTGTACAAATAAGTTTCCGCCGTTCTTATTAAAAAATTAAGCATTTGATGATTTTAAATGATGTAAAATTGCTTGCTGAGTTACTACGAATATAAGTGCCTGTTTTTTTTTGCGTTTGGCACGAATTTTCAACCAATAATATTTCTAATTCTGCGTATTCGTACACTTTCAACCTTCCGTTATGTATTTTATCTTCGACGTCACAGTCTCTGTTCTTGAACTATAAAAACCATTCATGAAAACTTCTCTAACTTAAAAAAGCCTCGACATATGCCTCTACAACCAATCGATGCTCATCAGATGCAGATTTCTTTAAATTAAATAATTTAATCAAAAGTTTCCCGCAAATGGTGCTTATTCGGCTCAAAACTCGACATTTTCGAACGAAAAAAAATATCTGTTATCGATACAAAATCACTAATATACCAAAATTATGTTGTCGAGAGATGTCAAACCCTACGATATGACGATTTACATGAGACAATTTTAACCATAATTTAATCATAAAGCCATATTTTGTTGTACGGCGGAAACTTATTTGTACACCTAATATCTTTTTTGATGCAATATTTTACTAGCGACACTTACTCTGTGCTTGACGAATATATTCGTCATTGGTCAACTTTCGTGACACACAGAAGTGTGCACTTTCAAAACAGAACGCCACAGTTAACTGGTTAAACATGCATCCAAATAAACTTTTCATCTTTCTCACTTGTTTTCGTATTACAATTAAACGCGCGTTTCCAACGTGTTTTTCTCTTTCTCTCTCACATCCCAAAAAGTCGACAACATTTTTTTCGGATAAAAGAAAGAAAGAAAGGAAGAAAAAAAGAAAAATTGTTTAAATATATTCAGCGAACATTATCCAATAAGTGACGTTCAATACAGCAAAAAGAAAAGGAAAGAAGACTCGTGAGACCCGATCGATGTTCAAGGCCCTCATTCTTGCCTTCTGAGCAGGCGTTGGTCCCGGTGGTGGACCTGTAGTTGAATTCTGCGATCGGCCGGACAACAACATGGCGTTTTCCTGCGTGACAACGATCACAACTTGAACCGCCGCTAAGAAGACGTCTCTCCTGTGCCTCGGAGCATTTTCGTAAATAACATTTCTGTTCTAATATTTAAAAAACTTTCAACAAATACGAAGGAAAACAGAAAGTTAATGACTTGTCATTGTATTCGATTTTTTTTACAAACACTGCGAATCACCATTTTATTGAAAAATAATACGTTAGTTTATAATTAATACACGAAAGAGTAAAATACGGTTTAAACAAATGGGATTCTTTCTTGAAAAATATTACTAATGTAAGAAAATTTATGAAATGTGAAAGTTAATAAACAATCAACATACACGTGTTAACCCTTTGCGGCCTTATTATACCATAACACTTACAAAAATTAATTATCCAACTTGAATAATTTTTAATATTTCTTAAAAGTAAGACTTACGTTAGAGTAAAATAAAGAAAACCAGATACTGGACATAAACTCTAACGTCATGTTAACCCTTTGAGTGCTGAATACTCGTGGCCTATGCAGTTCGTACGGACGGCACGCGGCTAGCATTGACGATCGCCGGGGACTGAATACTTTTTTGCGCAGTATGGCATACATTTTTTAAATATGAAACAGAGGCTAATATCAATATGAAAATTACCTGGACTATAAGTTTAATACAACAATATGCTAATGCAACAATTATAATTGTAGTACGGCGTTAATAGAAGAAATGAGTTATCAGAAACTAACTGAAGTAGCGTCTGAAAGAAAATGTTGTTTCTCATCGTTACTAACAAGGGCCGTCAAGATTTGGCGGCTAAAAATTTGGCCTAATATTGTACTAGTCAAGATCTATAAGTTAGTACAAATTTTAATCGAAATCTTGACGGCCATAGCGTAGGTTTCCCTTGTAAATGACGAGGTATGTGGGTTTTTCCGAGTGTTGCATAGTACACTGATCATTTCTCCCAGGCGCGTATATGTGTCCATAGTCCATACTGATAACAACTACTGAGAGCGTATTTGCATCCATAGTTTATATCGATGACTTTCGTTGGACGCATATATGCGTCCATAGCACTCAAAGGGTTAAGGATATGATATTAAATATAATTGTTAAACCGCAAAGAGTTAATAAATATTATCTCCGAGGCACAGAAGTTGTCGTCTTTGGATAAAACAATCTTCACCAAGGCGTTACCTTAGTCGCAATGTCGAAGATTCTATCGAGTTTAGCTGTCTCGGTGGTGCTAGAAGATGGCGGTGCTGGTGGTGGCGGTGGTTTAGCTGCCGGAGCATCGGAATCACCGAGGACGATGTTCACCAGGCAATATTCCATTAATGCCATGAACACGAATATCGTGCAAACAGACATAAAGGCATCTACGGCTTTCAAATAAGAGACAGGTGGTAAAGAGGCTTGACTCTTCGCGTGTTGAGTCGATAAGGTCAGCAAGGATGTCACTCCTAAGGTCACTCTGGCTGGTGCAGCTTCTGGTTTTATCCAAAATGAGACCCACTGTGAAATAAATTAATACATTCTCTGTCTCTCTTCTCTCTTTCTCTCTCTCTTTTTCTCTTTCACTTCGTCTCATCCAACTTTTTGTAATTACGTTATCATTCTTAATTCTTTTTTTTTTTTTTTAACACCTTATATGCGGATTATTTTGGCTCATTGTCAGATCTAGCGAAATACACTTGACATAAATAAAAGTCGCATAAAGTTTGAAGTTGCATTTGATGTTGCGGTCTCAGAAAACGCAGAGACGATTTTGTCCGCATATAAAATGTTAATACAGTAATCCCCTCTATAACGCGGTACTCTTATAACGCATTTTCATACTACGCGATTTCAGTCCCTCGTATAACGCGTGTTTTCCCCCATATAACGCGGGGATTTCCCACGAATTTCTGTACTGTGAAATTTATAATGATTTGTAGTTTGACAGTTAACCTAGTTTTTGAATTGTAAGAACTAAGAACATTGGTTATACATATGTACTAAAAGGTGTAGAAATTGTATTTTTCTAAATTTTATTTTAAATAAAATATTTATTTCTTAGCCATGACAAGCGCACATACATATTTCGTTCATAACATAGTTTTTAATGCGTTATACGGGGTCATACGAGCGCGTTATACGAGAATACTCCTACAACGCGTTTTCCTATAACGCGGAACTAATATACCGCGTTATAGGGGGGATTACTGTAATTTGTTTACTTGTTTTTTGTTTTTTTTTTATATATGATCGTGGCTTACCGACATAATTACGATCAAACACGTGGGAACATACGTATGAAAAAGATAATAACCGAGTCGCCGTTTCAATACGAATACCACTTCTAAGCAGGTGAAGTTACCTGAAAAACAAAAGGTACCTTTATTTATATCTCGTAATTATTCTTATGTAAAGATATACGCTTGTATGTTTCTATGTATATATATATATATTAGTGTATATTTATTATATAAGAATAGATGTATATGTAAAATATATGATATAGGATTGGGTAGGCTGGCAATATATCTAGAAAATCAATAATAATTGAGTTGCCATCTAAAGGATGGAGCCGCCATCCCTCCAAATATAGTTTCAAAAAGGTCGAGGTTAGTTGAAGAGTTACTATTATTGGATATTCCTACTTTTCGAATATTATAAAATTCGTCATTTGTATTTGAATTGTTCCAAGAATAGTTTACCATTTGAATCTTCGATAGATTAATATATTAATATAATAATAATCAGATAATAAAACAAATAGAAGTATAAATAAAAAATATATTCCCCATTCCCATCCTCATTTTCCCAATTTCTCGTAAAATCAGATCACCACGTTATTTGAACAGTGATGATTTAAAAAAAAACTCTATCTCGTGACATTTTTAGATTTGTCATTGATACAATTTAATAACAAATGTCAATTCGTAGTACTTTCAATCTCGCTAACTCACGTTTTTTGTTGAAAACACTGGCTTAATCTCGTTCCAATTTTTATGCATGGGTTCTTCTCAATTCTTCGTATTAAATGATGCCATTGAATAGAATCTAATTTATCCTCGATGTTTAATTGTACAAACATAAATACGCACGACACGATACTTGGCTTTGAAGAAAAAAAAAAAGCGAATCAAAAAGGGTTATTCAAATAACTTACCAGTGGAATAGACTTGCGTGCAGTCAGCTGTGTAGTTCTTCACAAGCTGTAATTGGGGCAATTCTATGTTCTCATCGACGACAAGTGGTACGTCGGGATCCCATTGGAAGATCATTTCATCCGTCGTGTGAGACACTGTTGACCGAGTTGTTTTGTCCTTGTCAAAACGTAATCATTCACCCTATCGGCTAAATATGGCGCGGACGATCTCTTTTTATAACTGTTTTTTTTTTTTTTTTTTTTTTATTCGAGCAGCGTGAATGTTTCATTCGCGAACTATTCATGCAAAATTTCTCTTTCTCTATGTGAAATTAATTTGAACGAATATTAGCGAACGCAATAGCGATGCGTTTAACTGAAAGATGCAATTTCGTTGATTAAAACTTTTACACATATCGACTATTACTCACAGCTCTCCATTTGCAGTTTACACTCCTGCGTGTCGTGCGGATAAATCAAGAAGTTCATAGCGCAAGAGAGCTTTAATGTTAATCTGCAAATATCGTAGAAAGATCGTTTAAAACGTAACGAGTTTTGTAGGTCTTATAAATGATCTGGTTAAAACTATGTCAAAGATGTTAGAAACTTTAGGTGTACGTACTTCACCATATATAGGATAGTTTTGTCTTTGTACAGCCAGAGATAATGATTTGGTATCGTCATCGTCTGAAAGGTCACCGATTTGGCATTCTTGAAAAAGGAATCGGGTCGCCACATATTCTTCAACCAATCGACTTCTAATAATCTTTAATAACATTTAGAACAAAAATGTTTTTTACGATTATCTATCTCCTTACAATGATTTTTCAACAATATTCTAATCAATCGTATACCTATACTCCGAAGTCATATTTTCCGGTAATCTCAGTCTGTTGTCCTTCCACGTTTGAGCAAAAAATATATCAGCAGCATATGTCTGTAAATTGTTTTATATCTATCTCTCGTCTTCCGTTAGATATTAGACGTATTTTTAATAAAAACATTGACAATTTATTTAAAAGAAGATACCAAATTTTCTAACAAAACACACACGCAGAAAAAGATTAAACTTACCATAGAATTTTCATCGATCGAATCTAGACCCATTACGGTGACGTGAAAATAGACGACAGTTGCTTGTCCATCTTTTTTCGGTGGTCTCATTTTATCGTAAAGTTTTGGATCCTCCGGAAGAAGATCGAAGAATTCTAAGCTTCTCCTGAAATTAATATCGTTTCCTTTGTTTCGACACGATTTTTTGTACAATTAATATATTCCTACTTTGAGAAATAATAAAACGTTACGATTTTCTATGGGAAATAAGGGAAAAAATGAAGGAAAAAAAATACGTGTGAAACGATTGATATTTTGCCGATATTATATCTCGAAAAAAAAATAGAATAAAAAAGAAACAGAGCACTGGTGAAACTTTAGTCTTGGAGAACATTGGAACGCGAAGTGGTTGGTCGTTAAAGTCTCCCGTAAGCACTCCATCTTGACAATATTTAGCACACCACACAGCTGATCGATCGAACTGATTCTATATATCTCGAAAGTAATACAAACTAGTACTTTGTAACAAAAGAAAAACCCTTTCTTTTTTTTCTTAAATATATTTTCTTATCTTTTAATCACTGTAAACTCTTGAAAAGAAATTAATCGATCTTTTCTGATCGATAGAACCGTAAATATACAGCACAGTTTCATGCGTTAATTAAATATATTTATTCGATTGTTAATAGCATCCGTGTGCTTTAGAGTTTCATGATGAATGATGAAAAATTCCCAAAAACGGTGATCTTACTGTGCATCAGCAGTGCGGTCCAGTAGTAAAATAATAAGAAGAAGAATTGCGGAGATAATCGCGGATGTCATGCCTTTTCCTTGTGCTCCTTCAATCGACATTATTTTTCTTTATCCTTCAATGCATCCTTTCTAACGATGTTTCAAAACGCTTCTTTTTTTGTATACGTGTATAGGATCG
This sequence comes from Mischocyttarus mexicanus, assembly GCA_023678845.1. Lineage (NCBI taxonomy): Eukaryota > Metazoa > Arthropoda > Insecta > Hymenoptera > Vespidae > Mischocyttarus > Mischocyttarus mexicanus. Next base: position 732,815 of record JACGTP010000052.1, on the reverse strand, counting down.
TCGAAGGGATACAGATATTTGGAATAAAGATAAAAAAATGATAAAGTTTAGAAAGAAATAAAGAGTTTGGGAAATGGGAAGAAGGAAAGAAGACGAAGAAGATAAAAACAAAAATTAGAGACAAAGAGCAATGAGAAGAAGAGAAAGAGAGAGAGAGAGAGAAAGAGAGAGAGAGAGAGTGAAAAGATGTGAGTTTGTGCCAGTCCGGAACTAGGTCCGGTTAGTGGCTGCAACCACTTTCCGATGGCTATTCTCTGATTCGCGAGAACGTGCAACCGACGACTGACTTCTTCGAACGACTTTGCAGAGCCTGCAAAATCTTCCATTTTCGTGATCTAGCGAGATGTGGAGGTGGTAGGTAGAAAGCTTTAGTGTTGGTGTTGGTGATAATAATAATGGCGGTAGTGGTAGTGGTGGTAGTAGTAGTGTTGGACCAGTTGCACCCCTCTGCATCGTTTCTCACTCCTTCTTCTACGTTGCAAAGTGAGGACCAGTTGAGAATAGGTGGGGGTAACTCTCGCTCGTGACGTACACGGAAACACGTTTGGAAAGGGTCGAGAGTACCACGGAGGATTGCGAGACGAAAGAAGTGGTGGTAATCCCTAGGAGTACCTGTGCCCATGGCCCATGACAACCTCGACAGCCACGAAGACAACCACGACGACAACCACGAAGACAACCACGACAACAACCACGATTCGATTCTGCCCCAATGCGGTAGTATCCTTGCTTTATGTCGCAATCGTCTACACCCTCCTCAACAGATCGTCCTGATATAATCGTTATAATCATTCTACCCTTTCTCTTTCTCTTTCTCTTACCCCATTTTACACCCTTTACCTACCAACTTTTATTTTATTTATTTTCCTCTGATCTCTTTCATAAGGAGATGGAATCTTATTTTCAATATTTTACCCTTTGATTATTGACTATTTCATTTTTGACATGCTCACGTTTCTAATGAAATTACAAATTTTTTATTAAGAACCTACTTTATTTGTAAATTTATATTAAGTAGGTAATTTATTATTATTATTATTATTATTTTACTTTAATACGGGTATTAACTTGAGACGCAATTTTTCTTTTATTAAATTACTTTTAAAGTCTAATAATAATTTTCTATTTATTTTATAATATGAACGAAATATGAAGATACATAATTCGAAGACTTGTCGGATTAATTATATTCTAATCATAGTGATCACTATTCGTTTAATGAGATATAAAAAGCTGAAAATAATATTATCTTCTTCTTTTCTCTTCTCTGTAGAAAAAGAAAATACGCATTTGATGCCAGTCTGATATACCGCAACATTACAAATTAACGATCGTCGAATTAATGAGGACAGACCTGTCTAATTGTGTCACCTTTGACATAAGATCTTACGATAGGTATTTCATACATATACACACATTTATATAAAAAGTTTTCCTTGGATTGTGCATATACGTGTTTATCAAAACCATTTCTTGACCTTTCTTAGAATTAACGAAGACGAATGAATCGATCGATTTGAAATCGATTGAGATTAAACAAAATTCGAAATATTACAAATTGTAAGAATAAATTAGACGTATACAATCAATATTTATTACACATAAAAATAAGAAAATAGAAGTAAAAAATATTATCCGCGAATCTTGCTAGTTATTAGGTGTACAAATAAGTTATCGCCGTTCAACAAAGTATGGCTTTATCATTAAATTATGGTTAGAATGGTCTGATGTAAAACGTCATATCGTAAAGTAAGACATCTCTCGACAACATAATTTTGATATATTAGTGATTTTGTATCGATAACAAATATTTCTTTTCGTTCGAAAATGTCGAGTTTTGAGCCGAATAAGCACCATTTGCGGGAAACTTTTGATTAAATTATTTAATTTAAAGAAATCTGCATCTGATGAGCATCGATTGGTTGTAGAGGCATATGTCGAGGCTTTTTTAAGTTAGAGAAGTTTTCATGAATGGTTTTTATAGTTCTAGAATAGAGACTGTGACGTCGAAGATAAAATACGTAACGGAAGGCTGAAAGTGTACGAATACGCAGAATTAGAAATATTATTGGTTGAAAATTCATGCCAAACGCAAAAAAAAACAGGCACTTATATTAGGAGTAACTCAGCAAGCAATTTTACATCATTTAAAATTATCAAATGCTTAATTTTTTAATAAGAACAGCGGAAATTTATTTGTACACCTAATAAAATGAATAATTTTTTTGAAAAAAATATCTAACACAATTGTATAAATAAACAATTAAACGACGTAATGAAAATTTTTAGATTTCATGGAAAAAAAATAGATTTTTTTTCGCAGTGCGCCAATGGTTCTAATTTTCCTGTAGCGTGGTTAAAACACATCGTGTTCCTCAGGGGTGATATGTTTAAAATCGTTCAGCGGTTAAACAGCATCGATTAGAGCGTAGTCAGTGAATACGAAGAGATTCGGAGGAAAACGTACTAGAACCGGGAGAATGGAAGGGAGGATGAGGAGAATACGGAGGTTGGAGAAGGAAAGCTGGTAGTCTATCAGAAAAAGATGGAAGAGAAAAAAGCATAGTCGATGAGGAAGAGGGAAAAGGAAGAAGATGGTCTGTCTTCCTCTTTCTCCTCTTATCCAACCCTCTTTTCGCAAACCCTTCTTCAGGGAGGCGCTAACTACCGCGCTATTTGAAGACAACGTTGTCTCTTTCTCTCTCTCTCTCTCTTTAACTCTCTTTTTCTCTTTCTCTCAGCGTTCGATATATCGACCCTCAAAAATTGTGCCGCGAACAGGAAGCTATGTGCCGTTCGTATCGTGGAGTGGCCACCGTTCGAGAAGCTATGCTTATATGCATATACAAAATATATACAGAATATGTATTATATATATAAATATATAGAGGATACATGTTTAAAACTATACTTGCAAATATCCTCTCTTTTATTTGACATAACATGTACATACTACGTACGTATTTATGTATAGAAGATATATCGAAGATATATATATACATATATTTCTTTGAATGTTCAAATATTTTAATTAAAACTTAAAAATACGAGTATATATATATATATATATTAATTCTTTCGTTTCTAGCAACCACATATAGGGGTTATATCATGCGACTATACGTACGTAAGATTGAATTTATATAGAACGATACTAGAGTTACAGAATCCCTTAATGAAAGGGTTAAATTAATATTAGGTGTTGGAATTAATTCGTAGCATTTGATGAGAGATGGCGTGGTTATTACAGTATTTTGTTTTTACCTCCAGAAACGAATTTATCGTAAATCAGCTGTTATTAGGTGTTTTCTTACAACACATCTTATTTTTCAAAACGGCCGGAATGGAGCAAAAGGCACGATAAAGTTATTTTACTGCACGACAATTCTCGACCTCACGTGGCGAAACCAGTGAAAACATAACTGGAAACATTGAAATGGGAAGTCTTAACCCACCCACCGTATTTTCCGGATATTGCCCCTTCGGATTATCACCTGTTTCGATCAATAGCTCATGGTTTATCAGGGAAAAAATTAACATCTTATGAGGATTGCCAAAATTGGATCGATTCATGGATTGCCTCCAAGGACGAAGAGTTTTTTCGACGGGGTATTCGACAGTTATCTGAAAAATGGGAAAAAGTAGTGGCAAGCGATGGGCAGTATTTTCAATAATGTAATTTTTCGTTATTTTGTTAAAAAACGCTACGAATTAATTCCAACACCTAATAATTATTACGCGTTAGAAAAAATCAAGATAGCAAAGAGAAAAAAATAATTCTTCCGTAAAAAGAAATGATAATTTGGTACTCGAAAGTTTCGAAAGAGTGGTGAGGATACGTGTATCTTTAATCGTAACGTGTCTGTGGATTATTTTTTATATATATATTTTTTTTATTCGTTTAATGCACCCCTTTCGGCAAAAGAAAGAGAGAAAAAGAGATAGATCTTTCCAGTTTCTAGGCAAGTAGGTACTTTATTAGTAGCACGTACTTTATTATTTCTGGAAGGCGTAGCGAACGTCATCATCGTAACATCGATTTCGTGGTAACGAACCATCGAGAGCACCTTCTTCTTCTTTTTCTTCTGGTTCTTCTTTTAAGCTCGACAATCAGGTCATTGGGCCTGCAAGACCACTGGGGGAATTCGCGAGAACGCCGGAAGCGTACTCAAGCTGCTTCTGCTGCTGCTGCTACTGCTGCTCCTTCAAGAATCTATTTCTCTCCTCACATTCTGTTACTGCCAAGGAGTAACGGCTAACTACATCATCGTTAGAAAGAAAAGTTGAAAAGGAATAACAGAAAAATATAAATAAAATAGTATAAAGGATGTTAGGTTAACGTTATTATACGTGTATTTATTCCAACACATATTAGGTGTACAAATAAATTTCCGCCGTTCTTATTAAAAAATTAAGCATTTGATGATTTTAAATGATGTAAAATTGCTTGCTGAGTTACTTCTAATATAAGTGCCTGTTCTTTTTTGCGTTTGGCATGAATTTTCAACCAATAATATTTCTAATTCTGCGTATTCGTACACTTTCAGCCTTCCGTTACGTATTTTATCTTCGACGTTACAGTCTCTGTTCTTGAACTATAAAAACCATTCATGAAAACTTCTCTAACTTAAAAAGCCTCGACATATGCCCCTCTACAAGCAATCGATGCTCATCAGATGCAGATTTCTTTAAATTAAATAATTTAATCAAAAGTTTCCCGCAAATGGTGCTTATTCGGCCTAAAACTCGACATTTTCGGAGGAAAAAAAATATCCGATACCAATACAAAATCACTAATATATCAAGATTATGTTGTCGAGAGATATCTTACTTTTCGGTATGACGTTTTACATCAGACCATTTTAACCATAATTTAATGATAAAGCTATACTTTGTTGAACGGCGATAACTTATTTGTACACCTAATATTATATTTCATTTATTCCATATAACAGAATGTGTGTTCCTAATCCTTGACGAAATTTGGCAATTCTTTCGCAACCGTTGTCAAATTTTATTTCAATTTTTATCAAGCCTTCAACTCGATCTTATCGTGTCAAGATGTTCTAAACTCCTGCCAAGTTTCTTATATATATATAATAATAATAAATTCCAAACAAATTACTAGTTAAAAGGGATGCTAATAATAATAAAAATATATAACATTTTTTTCATGAAACTTTATCGAAAGCGCAGAATGAGTTGTTCGGACATTGTGCCGCATCAAACTCCCCTCATTCAATAAAGATTATCTTTGTTAGATTATCACGTTATCGAATTGAAATATCCCGTCTTCGTTTCTATCTCTCCTGTTCCCTATCCCTCCTCTCTTTTTTCTCGTTAGCCCTGAGATTCTAAGAAGAACAAGATAGGAAGATTGAAAAAATCGAAACTTACCTCGACTAACCAACCAAAGTAGTATGCAAGGTCTCTTTCTTTCTCTCTCTCTCTCTCTCTCTCTCTCTTCAAGCAATCGCTTACAAGCCTAGGTGGCATTTACGTCAAATACTTGATGACGTCACTCTGAAAAGGCAGAAGGTAGGAAAGCGAGCAGATAGGATCGTATCGGTAAAAAGGATCTTCGAACACTAAATAAATCAATCGGAATATCTCTGAACGTGTCACGACGATGATTTATCTTGGTAACAATTTTTTTTTAATATATTTATTATCAAACCCGAGCTTCAGAGATAACCGATTCAGTTATCTTCGGGTCTTCTCGCGCGATTGGGTCACGTGGTTAATCGTTTCTTTAAAGAAATAAACATTTTCTAAAGAATCTGGACAATATTCTTAGAATTCGCGATGGGGTTATTATTTGCAATTATTACGTGTTGGAATTAATTCGTAGCGTTTGATGAGAGATGACGTGTTTATTACAGTATTTTGTTTTTACCTCCAGAAACGAATTTATCGTAAATCAGCTGTTATTAGGTGTTTTTTTTACAAGACATCTTATTTTTCAAAACGGCCGGAATGGAGCAAAAGGCACGATAAAGTTATTTTACTGCACGACAATGCTCGACCTCACGTGGCGAAACCAGTGAAAACATACCTGGAAACATTGAAATGGGAAGTCCTAACCCACCCGTTGTATTCTCCGGATATTGCCCCTTCGGATTACCACCTGTTTCGATCAATGGCTCATGGTTTATCAGGGGAAAAATTAACATCTTATGAGGATTGCCAAAATTGGATCGATTCATGGATTGCCTCCAAGGACGAAGAGTTTTTTCGACGGGGTATTCGACAGTTACATGAAAAATGGGAAAAAGTAGTGGCAAGCGATGGGCAGTATTTTCAATAATGTAATTTTTTACTTTTATTTCAAATAAATCGTTATTTTGTAAAAAAAACACTACGAATTAATTCCAACACCAAATATTTTTAACTCTTTCATTCTGTTTCTCTTTTTTAAAGGAATCTTAAAAATCCTCTTTTCCTTTATAGAAAGAAAAAAAAGAAGAAGTAGAAGAGAGACAGTGGCAGGATTCGACCTTTCGTTGCAGCTTCGTCAAAGGATGATCGATTTCCTGTTTTGTGTCATCGGCCAAATTGGATTGGCAAAATCGCCGACTGACAGAATCCAGCGAAAGCGAGAGAAAAAGAGAGAGAGAGAATGTGTGGTTGTGGTGTGCACACACAGTGACACGCGCCGTCGTACTTTTTTTTTGCTGACGTTGGCCTGCTCCTTCGGTACTCTCGTGGTGGCTAAGGGATGTAGAGAGATGAGGAGTACCCAGATGAGAGAGAAAGAAAGAGAGAGAGAGAGAGGGAGAGGGAGAGGGAGAGAGGGTGAGTGGAAAAAAGTGAGGTGTTGGGGTGTACCCCACTAAGCTAGGAAGAACCTCACCACTATTCGAGTTAGGTGAGGAGGAGAGTTCTTCGAGGTGGATCGAGACGATGCACGATAAGCACGCTCGTCCCTCTTTCCTCTGACCTCGTGGTCGCCGTCGTTGTCGTCGTCGTCGTTACTCTTCTTTACTTTCTCCTCCCTCTCTTTTCTCTCTCTTTCAAACTCCTAACTCAAATCAATTCATATTTATATATTGTACACCTTTCTTTTCATTACCACCGTCGCATCCTGTTATTTTTCATCTCGATTGCCATACAATCTCAAAGTTAAAAAAAGACAAATCATATTTATAGAAACTATGCTTATATTATTCAAAGATTCAGATTTCTTGATAATATATTATTGAATTTGTAAATTAGGATTAAATAGGTCGATTGTATGAATTTTTTTATATATACCCAGTTAACACAAAACGTTAATATGAAAAAACGTTAAATAATTAACGTTATATCATTTTTCAAAAATGACGTAAATCGAACGTCATATTAACGTTTTGTGTTAACTGGGTATATATGTATTCAAAAAATTTTTTTAATATGTATTATTAGGTGTTGGAATTAATTCGTAGCGTTTGATGAGAGATGGCGTGGTTATTATTACAGTATTTTGTTTTTACCTCCAGAAACGAATTTATCGTAAATCAGCTGTTATTAAGTGTTTTTTTACAACACATCTTATTTTTCAAAACGGCCGGAATGGAGCAAAAGGCACGATAAAGTTATTTTACTGCACGACAATGCTCGACCTCACGTGGCGAAACCAGTGAAAACATAACTGGAAACATTGAAATGGGAAGTCTTAACCCACCCGCCGTATTCTTCGGATATTGCCCCTTCGGATTACCACCTGTTTCGATAAATGACTCATGGTTTATCAGGGGAAAAATTAACATCTTATGAGGATTGCCAAATTGGCATTTTTTTTCGACGAGGTATTCGACAGTTACCTGAAAAATGGGAAAAAGTAATGGCAAGCGATGGGCAGTATTTTCAATAATGTAATTTTTTACTTTCATTTCAAGTAAATCGTTATTTTGTAAAAAAAAACTCTACGAATTAATTCCAACACCTAATATATTATATGACACTGAAAATGTATCGTGCAATATATCGTTTGAAAAGTAATTTAATTTTAAATAATGATTAAAATAGAAGAAAAATGATTACACTTACCGTGCGAAAAGATCAGCAATATCCTTTATGAAATTCTCATTAAGTTGTTTTTAGTTGGAATGGTTTGATGGTTTTACAACGTCGTAGATTATTGTGGAAAAATGTGAAATGTTATGAATGCATTAAATTAATTGATTGATAGGATATATGACATTTATTTAATTATTTCATTATTATTGTTTACGCTATTGAATGTTATACTTCGTATTGATACCTACAATTATGTTCGATAATTAATATGCGAATCTTGTAAAGATTTAATGAGAGATTTACTTGTAAGTTTTACAGCCCATTTTCGGAGTTTACAATAATAATCATCATAAATGTTTATTTGTTTATTTATTAATTAATTAATTAATTAATTACAGAGAGAATTCGCGAATAATCGCGTATAATCGACTTTCTAACGAGATCGACATTATTTTAATCATATCGGTTAATCAATATCGCGACCTTATCTACGATTTAGAGATCCGACATATATTATTTTTTGCCAAACACGTGAAACACGATTATTTCTTGTTTATCGATCACAATTTGCGCTAAATCTTTTATACCGATATATATATATATATATAACTCTATCCATATTTATATATATATATTTCGTGAACATTCTTTACATGCTCATACGGAAGAGCAGAATCGTTTCGATCCATAAACGCATATTTTATCGTCGTGTATCATCATTCAGGGAAAGTACATAAAATAAAGAATATCGAATGTATGTGTGTATGGTTTGTATGTATATATGTGTTTCAAAGAAAATTCCAACGTTTCTTTGATTAATCATTTCTAACACATCCATTTATCTATAAACTTTCAATCGACAATATTCGACCATTTTTAATTCGATGTACCTTCCATAGATATTTGTCGTTTATGAATGAAATTCTTTCACTCGCTCTCTGTGTACATTTACGCTGAATTAAGAAATAATACTAATAACTAATTAATTAATTAATAATGATAATAATAATGATAATAATAATAATAATAATAATAATAATAATTATGATTATTTAAAAAAATAAAAACAAAATAAAATAAACAGGTATTGCACGCTCTTCGATGGCACGAATTTATCTAATCAAATTGTCCATCTTCGTATATTTTTCTTGTTTTTGTTGTTGTTTTTGTTTCTGGACGATTTGTGTCTTCAAAAGATTCGTTAGATTTGTCGATATTTACAAACTGGATTTTCAATAATGTAATACAGTCAACCCTCCTATAACGTGGCACTCGCAGAACGCGATTTCCATATAACGCGGTAAGTGCGTACCGCTTTATATGGAAACCGCGATATAAGAAACTCAGGTTTTAGTATAAATCATATCATTCGTACCGCGTTATATGGAGACCTATAAATACAAAAGACAAGATAAATTATAAATTATTTTTATTGAATTGAAGTTTTCCAACAAAAACAAGACAAACTTTTGTAAAATTATGTAATCTTTCAACACTCATCCTTGCTCTCAGATATGAGTTGCCTAACTCGTCTTCTTTTAATGGGTAAAATGTCTTCCTCACTTGGTTCATAATTTTTTAGTTTAGTTTTTGTTGAATTTTTTTAATCATTTTTCTTATATGAACTCTTCAATTCAATAAAAATAATTTATAATTTATCTTGTCTTTTGTATTTATTGATCTCCATATAACGCGGTACGAATGATGGGATTTGTACTAAAACCTGAGTTTCTTATAGCGCGGTTTCCATACAACGCGGTAGACGGTTTCCATAGAACGCGCTACAAATTAGCCTGGTTTGTAGGGTTAAATCCGAGTTTCTTATAGCGCGGTTTCCATATAACACGGTACACACTTACCGCGTTATAGGAGGGTTGACTGTATTATTTCATCGACATGTTTATTTCTCTGATACATTCATTTATTTTAGCACACATAAATGTTCGTTCATCGAAGATCTCGTCGTTGATTTTGTATTTCTTGTCTATCCTCTGTTATCTTATAAAATATCTTTCGTTTAAAATGGTTATGTAAACAATATGGAGAGACCAGTTAGAAGAATCTATTACGAGGAACTACAAGATAATTAAAAACAATATCGAATGCGTTTACCATAACCTGTACATAATAAAATATTTTGTTAAAATAGTAATTAAACTACGAGAGGGAGGACAATAATATTTACTTAATTTCTTTTTTTTCTTCCTTCCACCTAATCTTAGCGTGTCGTAATTTTGGTTCCAAGTGTTACAAAAACGAATTTTTTAGAAAAAAATATTCTGATAGTAGAAGATACTTACATATACATACACGTTTTTAAGTATACTAAAAACTTCTAATAACAGAATTATATATAATAAATCTCACCCTATGGAACCACAAATGACAACGCTTTTTCTTCTTCTTCATCATCATAAATATTCGAATAAATATATCGAGATTACACGAATACTGTTGTTGTTTTTTTTTTTTTAAAATGTACATCTTATATTCCTATGCGTGTGTGGTGTATTTGTGTGTGTGTGTGTGTGTTTATTAATATATACATACACGGGGTGTCTAAAAAGAAACGTTCGAAAAATATTTTCTTAAGTGAAAGAAAATGAAAAATTAGAATACGTTTCGTTGTAGACATTCTGTATATATTTGTCGTACATCTATATATATATATACACACACACGTACACACGTGCAAGAACGTTAATGCATACGCACGTATATACATATATAAATATACAAGTTTTACATGAGTGTAAAATTATGCCTACCCTGAATCTCTACGAAGATCTTTTTTTCTCGATAAATCATAAAAAAGTACAAAATTCTTTTTTTGTTTTTTTTTTCCTTTTTTTTTATTTTCTAGGACGAGTCTCCTCGTATCATTTTTTTTTTGTATTCTTCTTTTTTTTTATTAATTTTTTTTTTCTTTTCTTTTTTTTTTAAATTAATGTTGTCGGATTGTGCGCATCCTAACGCGTTCTCGGATAGCGCGAGTCGTAAACGAGAAAGAGAAAAATTTCGAAAAAGAATTTTCGAAATGTTTATTATTAGAAGCATCATACATGGTTTTAGACGGTTTTGCATATTATTTTTGATGCCTTTATCTTTCTCATTATCTTGAAAAGATAATCTCGCGTAGGAAGATGGAACACGTTATTGTACGTCGACGATTGATAATCTTACTTTCTTTCCTTTTTCTTTTTTTTCTTTTTTGTTTCTTTCTTTTAATATATACACATATGTACAGGGTAAATCGAAAATTATAATTCGCTGCGAAATAAATCTAACGAACAATGTTTTTTCTTTAAAACACACCAAAAAAAAGAAAAAAAGAGAAAAGAAAAACATTAAAAATAAAAGCAACATTTTTATTTAGTCGTTATAATAATAGTCTTTTTTTTTTCCTTTTGTCAGCGAAAAAAAAATATTATTTCATTTAACAATAATTCTTTTTCTCGCTTTGTACGATACAGGGGTTTAACAAATGGAAATAAAAATTAATTATAAAAATCGTACACATACAAAAAAGCGATGTTATTTTAACTATGTATGTTCCAATTTAACCCTTTTCGGACCTATGTCTACTTTCAGCCACCAAAGCTTTTTTACTGTTCTAGTCGTATGTCTGTTCTCAGTCACCACCACAACAAAGAACCATACTAATCTTATACTGTATGCATTTATTTATCAGTTTTGATTTTTTCTAAACCAACAACAATGTCTAAGGAACACCTATTCACAAAGGAATAAGGTGCTTCTATCAATTGGAGATAGAGAAATCTAATCTAAACAAAATCTGTTACCTAACGCTCGCCATGCAAGATGCAGAGTGTGGCAATTCAGTCAATCTTTTGAACGTAACGAAATCGAAAACGTTCAACGATACTTTGTAGAATACTAAAATTAATTTTTCAAATTGTATTTAACAGGAATTAGACATTCTTTTTTAAAATTTTGCAAAATTATTCTTCAAAATAGCGAAAAGAAAGTTATCGAGAGATGTGTTCTGTGAAACTAAAAGTAACGATGAAGAGTTTTATTTTGACTTCTTGAATACAGACACTGATAAAGAAAGTGATAACATTTACAGTGGCTCTGACAGTGACATTGTTCAAACAGAAAAATGAAGGGTGGAAGGCACCAAAAAAATTATTTTTGTGATACATGCACTCGAAAACCAGGCCTGCATATTGGAGAATGTTTCGAAAAATACCACACTATGAAGAATTATAAAACAATTTTTATACAAAAACATATCAATAGATGACTGTATTGAATGAAGTATATATAAAGTTCACAAAAGAATTAATAAATCTTATTTATCCATCGTAATCTTATGTGTTATGTATCCTTGCTCTTTCGATGGAAATTAATTCCGACTAGTACGATACCCATGATCAAATTTTATTCGTCCGAAAAGGGTTAAATGCATCATCTGTGTATATTTATATATACCGAGTGAATCGTGATTGAATAAAATCAAAACTAACAAAATACAATTAAAACCAATTATTTAACACGTTGAGCGCGGAGCCAATATTTCTAACCTTTCCGCTCTGCCGGTAACGAGCCGGTATAAGGAGGGCCCAAGATAGCCAAAAATTTAACAAAAAAGGTTGTTACATTCTGTTACATGTGTAAATACCAGCCATATTTTTGCTTAGAATGTTTTAATAAAGCTCATAAAAACCATATTTGACTAAATTTCATTCAGGCGACATTTATTTTTTAACTTTAATACTGTCGGTCTCATCAGACAGATGTTGGCCTAAGGAAAAGTCTAACGCCGGTCCCAGGGGACCGGCGCTGCGCTCAACGTGTTAATTTGCCTCGAAAATTACTTTTCCAAATATGTTTCCGTCCAAAAAAAAAAACACAAATTTGTTATTAATAAAAATGTCTCGATTAAATATATAATAAATATACTATTATAAATAATTCATATAATATAGGAATAAAATAACCCTCCCCCCCCTCTATGGGCCGAATTTTTTTTCTAAAATATAAAATAATTTATGTAACAGAATATATTTTGACAATTCAGGTTGATGGTGCTACCAACCATCATCAATATTGTTATTGATTATTTTAGAGATATTATATAATTAAGACGCATACATCAACTTGTGAAAAAAAAAAACTAAAACTATTTGATAAAATTTGGATATATTAGTTTGTGTCTTGAAAGTTAAATGGGTCCATAGAGGGATAAAGTTACACGATTCATCCAGTAATAAGTGAAATACACGTATGAAGTTATTTTATTCTCATACCAATTACGACCAAGAAGATATTAAAGGAAACAAAAATTATGCCTACGTCTATTTCTATAAACAAAAATAATATTAATAATTATAATAATAATAATAATTTGGGATTTAGAGCAGAGGAATTTTCTTTAATTAATCAACGATGGAAAGAGAGAGACTCGTCCACTCGTTTAGAATGAAAGATTTATATTTAAAAATTCTCCCTCTCGTCTAAAATTAAAACAAAAACAAAACAAAATAATAAAAAAGTTAATAAAAGTTAAAATAATGGGAAAACTTAAAAATTCACTTTTGCCATATTTGGCTGTTTATATTCCTTGTTTTAATCTTTCTTTCTTTCTTTTTCTCTCTCTCTCTCTCTCTTCCACAAGCTTATTCTAACCGACATTATCTACATTTCGATACGGATTTAACGAGAAATATTTGTCCTCTCGATTTACGCGTGTGCAGTAACATGTGCATACGCGTGCACGCGTATACGTATGTGTATATATTTCTAAGTTTTTTTTTTTGTGTATACATGTGCTACGTGCCATCGAAGAAGGCTTCAAACGCGCGAAAGTTTTTCACTTTGTTCTTATTTATTTATTATTTAATTTTTTTTTTTTTAACAAAATTTCAAGAGAAAGAGATGAGATGGTTGGAATAAAAGAAGAAGCAGCATATCATTGACTGATTGATTTGTTACGTTTGTTTCTTCGTTCTATATTATTTTATAAAAACGATAAAATGTATTTTCTTTAGAGATGCAACCTTGTCATTTCAAAATAATCATATTTTTCTTAAATGATTAATTTAAAAAAATACAATGCAACAAATAATAATTCCAGAATTTATATTTTCAATAAACACACAATGTGTCTATAGAAAATATTTAAATACTGTTGTTATTAAGTAACTAACATTTAAACTAATATTATTTTATTGAAATAACAATGATTAATATTAAACCAATCAATTTTTCATACACAAGGACCAAAAATTAATTTCTTCTTTAAAGATCAAGTTGAATCAAAAACAAAATACACTTTTCTCTCTCTCTCTCTTTCTCTTTTATCAAAATAATTCCTTTAAACGCAAAATTGTCGTAAAAAGTATAAAAAAAAAAACAGAAAAAAAAAAATTAAAATTAAAAAAAAAAAATAAAATAAAAAGCGTTTAAGGAATAAAAAATTCGCCTTAACTAGCGTAATCCATTAGAAACGAGTAAGTGTTTCTTCAAGAAGTTATTTAGTTAGTTCCTTTAAAAATCCGTCATCGACGAAGAAGACGAAGGAGAGAGGTAGACGAGTAATTGGTTTATGCAGCTTCCCAGATGGTAAGACCAATCATCATCCCTTTAGCAGAGCCCTGCCAGCGGTGCTCAACCATCTTCTTCTCGATAGATCCGCCGTCTCACGTGGTTCATTTCTTTTGCGGTTTACATAGTGCTCTCATTAAAATGATATCTTCTGAATCCAAGAGAGGTCTTGTTAGTTCCATACAAGAATCCTCGAAAGTGGATATTTTCCTTTTTTTGTTTAACATACCTCTAAGGATAGTCGAATTAGAAACATTCGGTTGTTTCTTCCATACATAGACCTAACAACACATTTCTTTTAACGATTGTAACATGATGATAAAGTCTTTTTGCTAGGCTAGCGTTTAATCTAATCACGCTATTAGAAACACATACGCGCCATTTTGTTAATTTCTTCTCTTTCACTCTCTTTTTTTTTTTTAGTTCATTCATTCTCTCTAATCATTCTCTCTCTCTCTCTCTCTCTCTCTCTCTCGCGTGCGCGCATGCACATTCGATCGAACGTTTAATTAATTATTGCCGTTCGTCGAAAATTATAATGCGTTTACAATAATATTTTTCACATTCTCGGTTTTTATATATTTTGGTCTGAAATTAACCTTTCTAACACTCTCGTCACGTTTTCTTTTTTCTTTTTTTTTCTCTCTTTTTTTTTTTTTTTTTTCTTCAATTTCACCGATCATGTATCTCTGTGTTTATTTATTTTTTATTTTTTTTTATTTTTCTTATATATATATATATGTTGTATACATATACATATATATATAAGATATATGTATATGTATAGTTACAATTTATTAAATAAAATTTTGGAGAAGTCGTGAGAGACGAAGGAAGAAGATAAGGGCGAGAAGGGTTAAAGGGCTGGGAAATATATATGTACGTAGATTCAGTGAAAAATGTATCTCGAACTGTCTTATTGCACTGTGTGTGTATGTATGTATGTATGTATGTGTATGTGTATGTATGTGTGTGTGTGTGTGTGTGTGTTGTGTTTAAAAGACACGATTTTTTTTTAATTAAGATCGAATTTTACGTGTAAATAGTGAATAATTATGCGTGTATATGTGTAGTATTACTGTATACATGCATATACGTATGAACTGTGTAAACTAATGTATTTCGATAAATATCATTAGGATAAGAGAGACGATACATGTAAAATTTTCAAAAACTTGATTTTTCATTTTTTGCATAAAATTATTCTAACATTTGAAAAATATGTCTATGAATTTTCAAAATAAAATTTGCATTACTTTTTTGATTTATAATTCGTTAAAGTACCCCGTCTTAACTCTGCACTCGAGTATTTGCTTTTACGAAATAGAAAAAAAAAACAAAAAAAAAAAAATGCTCGTCAAGCACGTCAAACAGAGTTTAGGAAGAAGAAGGAGTTCTATGGACACACATAAATGAATTATACGTTTCATCAAAAAAATTAACTCACTCGTTACCTAATAAATACACCTTTGAAAAACGGTTGAAAATAAGACAGCGTTACATGTATCGTCCCCTTTTAAATGTTTATCGCGAAGAAAGAAAGGCAAAACAATCTAAAAATCGTTCATTAATTGAGCCATTTATTTTGAAAGTGGCATAAGTCACTTTTTCAAAAAAATCGAATTAATGGCAACACTAAATACAATTGAACAGTATCTTTTTGAGAACTATTGAGATTTGGTGATTTGTTGACTTTTGTAATTTTGGTTTTTGGATTTTGGTTTTTTTGATTTTTTTTTTTGGAAATGGTGATTTTTTAATGTTTATACGAAATTATTTATGCTGACAAAAATATCAGTACCATGAGATAACAAATACAAGTAAAAATTTTCTCGAAAGTTAGCATTCATATTTTGAAACGTGTTAAAACGCAAACCCTTAAATATCTCGACTTAAAAATCAAAGTGACTTATGCCACTTTCAAAATAAACGTCTCAATTGTTTCTTTTTAAAATGACCCGTTTACTTATTTCAAAAACGCGATTTCTCGTCTCGGAAGAAAAAATTCTTGGGAATATATCGGAGGAGGAGTACGACAATTACGAAAGGACGTGTGTATATCATCGTCCATAAAAATGGATGATACGAAACAGTGATAATAAAAGTGATCGATTAATTCGAGTCGTCCGAATGGATGACAGACTTTTTGTAACATCCAATAATACTTTGATTAATACCATGAAATGCGTGAAAAAAAAGAGATAATTGCGACAATTGAGATAATTATGACAGTTCAATAAAATTTCATCTTATTTTTTTTATCTTATTTAATATTATTCATTTTTCTCTATTGTTTTAAAACGCTAAGAATTCAGCTGTCCACTGTATTATTTTTATTTTCTAATTCTTTATTTTCTTCATCTTTTTTGCCTAAGTTGTATATTTATATGAAAAATGATTAAATCTTTATTAATAATATCTCTTCTTCTTCTTCTTTTCAAGTTGTGCATTATTTTTCTCGATAAGAGAAACTTTGGTTGCAAATCCTTTTTTTTGAAACGATCGGTTCAGAGAATCGCGCGCGTGTAAGAAAGAGGAAAAAAGGGTAAAATTTTTGACAAATTTTTTCCCTATTTTTCTTTCTATTCTTTTCTCATTTAACCGTGTCGTCATTTCCGTTTCGTTATTATGCTATATATGCCATTTGTCGTATTTTTGTTAGCCCTTTCGTTTCTATTTCTATTTACTTTTGTTATGTACGAGTATGTATATATACATATATATATATACGTGTACGCGTTGTGTATATATTTGGTTTGTTTGTAATAGGTTTTATTTCATCTCTTGTCGGTTCTTACCTCCTCCTTCCTTTCTCATAGTAAGGACAAGAGTGCACACAGTGAGAGAGGAGTAATTAAGTTTGGCGAGGAAGAAGGATATCGATTTTGTTTTATCTCTCACTCTCTTTTTCTCCTTTCCTTTTTTTTTTCGTCGCTCGCATGTGTGTAGTACGTGTGTACGTGTGTGTATGTACGTTGTATTCCGTGTAAGAGTTTATTATATATTTTATTTTATTTTATTTTATTTTATTTATTTTATTTTTTTTTCCTTTTTTTCTGTTTATTATTATTTTCTTTACTCTCGTTTGGTTTCTATCGCGCAATTTAAAATCGACTTTATAGTTTGGTCTCGGAATCTTTCCAACGACACACGTGAAAAGTTTATTGTATGAAATAATCGGGATGGTCCGAGTCCTTTTCAAACCTCTTCGCTTCCTCCTGCATGCTCTCCTTGATCTTGAGGATGGCCGCCGACTCGGTCTGATCCTGCGAACCAACCAACACCAGGCCAGTTACACGTAAAAGGTCAGGCAAGCCCACCGTCCGGGGGGGGATACCTTGCCCATTTTGCACAGCGTTTCGTTCTACGAAATTAGAGAATTCTCTTTTACGCCAATTTGTTTTTCGACCAACCGAGTAAGCAGTAGCATTTCTTTTATGCAACACATCCTTAAAACTATTCAATTTATTCGAAGAACGACAAACTATGTTTTTCTGGAAAAAAAAAGAAACAAAAAAAAATATACAAATAAAAATGTAACACTTTGATTGAACAAATTTTCAATGATTTAAAGTACAAAAAAAATATTTCAACGAGTAAATATTGTATCACATTATATTATTCCATATTCTTTTCTTAATATAATCAAAATTGCAATGCCATTTTTTTTTAAAAAGATACATCGACAGAGACAAAAAAGAATACAATCCCTTTATCGAAAGTATCAGACGGATAACGTAAAATACCGATTGACGTTAGCAAGAATTCTCAAAATGTCGTTTCTTCTCTTCCCAGTTATTAAAAATTCATAGGAGCGAATACGCTGGCCGGCAAATACGCGTAAAAAGCGCAGCGTGATGGCGGTGCGTCGTGATGGGGCTGGGGCTCGTGAAAGAAACAATGGCAACTACGATCGATATTACATTTACGCGTTGAGAGGATTCAAAATGAGATAAACAAAATGATAAATAAATAAAAATTAAATTAATAAAAAAAAATTTAATAAAAAAAAATTTAATAAAAAAATAAAAAAAAGAAGAGAAAGATTTTATAAAGAAAGAAATTAAAAGATAATCGTAATAATAGTATTGATAAAAAATAATAATATTATTAATAATAATAATAATAATAATAGTAGTAGTAATAGTAGTATAGTAACAGTATAGTAATGATAATAATAATAATAATAATAATAATAATGACAATGATGATGATGATGATGATGATGATGATTAGAAATATACTTGTGGCAAGTATAGAAAACCATTCGCGAAGTTTATCGTAATTATTATTAGAAAGAACCATATTCGAAGTAACGTATGGTTCGATTTTCAAGTTTTTAGGGTGCTCTGACCCACAACACATGGACGTTGATTATTTATTTGACATTAAATATATATATATATATATATATGTGTATATATATATATATATACATGTATGCATATACACATATATACAGTATCTATGTAACAGATAATGAAAAAAAAGCTCGTGTTCTCGAGCAAATATGCAAAACTTTTAAAATATATCATTTCAATAATAGCAATCAGGTGTTTTTCAAATCGTTCATTCTATTAGTCCTAATTATATGAATTCGATTAATCATTCTTTTCGTTTTGGAAAAAAAAAACTTTCTGTATCTTTCCCGATGAATAAAAAGTACTCTTTCTCCTCGCCTGACCCCCCACGCACGCATGCCTCACCGATTAAACATTTTTTTTTTATTTTTTTAAATTAATTCATTTAAACAATGCTAAATACAGGCAAGAAAAAAAAAAAAGAACATGATAGTCAAACTCGATATTGTGTTTCATCCTTGCACTTTTTGTTCTCACTTCGAAATATTATATTAAATCAATATTATGTGTATATATATATATATATATATATATCTCTGAATATATATCTCTTTTATTTTTTTTTGTATTTTTTTTATAGTATATATTATATTACTATTATTATTGAAATTTTTTTTTTTTTTTATTTTTTTTTTTATTATTTTTTTTAATTTTTTTTTTCTTTCTTCTAGAGTCCTTTTTTCAAAATAATATACATAAATTGATTGTATTTATATATATTATTAATAAACGCGTTAATTATCAAATAAAGTATCGATACGATCTCGCAATCCACCAATCGCTTTGCGCTCACGCATCCATGTGCTACAGGCCAGTACAGGCTAGTACTATATATACAGCTATCACACATCGCTATGTTTATTTAATTAATCATTATTTCAACTAAACGAATGCACGTTTTTTTTTTCTCCATTTGTATATTATTTCAAAATAATAATCCTCGAGCGTTAGTCGTTAGTTTTATATCGCAGTTATCTTGACGCAATTCAATGACGCACGACGTGTTCCATCATCTTTCAACGACTTTTTTTTTTTTCAAATTTCATTTACATTTCAACGAAAAAAAGAAAAAAAAAACAATAAATCTTAGATATCATCGAAGATTGAAATATTTTTTTTTTTCCTCATAAGAATAGTCTACTATACAATCGTTAAAGAAAAATATCATTTTTCACTGGTATTTAAGAAATAAAATAAAAATATGTAAATTATTAATGACAATAAATAAAAATTAAATGAAATAATATATCGTCGTGCGACGAACGTCTGCGATTTAGCGTACGACGAACGCGTCAGGATCGCATTGAACAAAAGAAAAAAAAAAACAAAACCAATAAAAATGAGAAATTAATTGAAGAAAAAAAAAATTAAAAAGAAAAGAAGATAAAAGGGAGTATGTACGCGAAAACGGATAGTTATATATAAAATACTTTGTTAGCCAGCACCCTGCGGGTTTTAACGAAAATAAAAAAGAAAAACGCAGTAGACTCAGTGTAACAGGATTACATTTATTGTCTCGATCTTCTCTGGCTTAGGCCAGATATATTTTAAATTATGTTTACTTTTTCATTGACCATAAAAACGATCAAAATCACTCGGTATAAGAGTTTACAACGTGCGAATTTGTGAAAAAGTTAATATATATATATATCCAAAATAAAAAAATAAAAATAATAATAATAAAAAAAAAAATAGTAAAAAAAATATGAACAAAGTTAATTAGAAAAAAAAGGAGAAATAATGAAAAGAAAAAAATAAGAATCAAACAAATTGAATGAATAATCTTGTAACTCGCAAATAAGAATACCATAATAGAGTACAACACGCTTGCGCTTCGATGTAACTTTTTCGCTGTGAGAAATTTCTCCTTATGAGAGCGCATAATACAAAAGAGAGAGAGAGAGAGAGAGACAGAGACAGACAGACAAAGAGAGGGAGAGAGAGAGAGTGAGAGAAAGAGAGATATTGGTCACGAATTAAGAGACGAATTAATCGAAACGAAAATCTAATCAAAAGTATTAATTCAATAAATGACCAAAAGATTCTGCATAAATTTCTTAATTACATTAACTTTTCCATGAATAAATTTTCTTTTCTTTTGATTCTCTTTAATTTTTATTATCAAACAAATAAAAAATAAATCAAAGCTATGCATGGAGCAAGTCTCACGATCGGTAAGCACAAAGAAGCGCAAGATTAAAAAATCATTAACTTACGACGTCTTTTTTCTTATGATTAAACGTTTCAAATCTAATTTATCATTTTTTTTTTTCAGTTAGTCAAAATCTTATTATTTATTTCGTTATTATTTACGTTAATAATTGTACAAACTTTCTTAAAAATGCTCACCGCGTTAATTATTATGAAAAATCGTTGTTACGTTTTAATAGTAATGATGATAATAATAATAATAATAATAATAATAATAATAATGGTAATATTAATAGTAATAATAATAACAATAATATAATAATAATATTTAAATACTAAACGAAAAATCTATGTTTCTATTCTCTCTCTCTCTCTCTCCTCTTCTATTTTTTTTTGTAAAATATCTCTTTTTCTCTTTACAGATGTACAGTAATCCCCCCTATAACGCGGTACTCTTATAACGCATTTTCATACTACACGATTTAAGTCCCTCGTATAACGCGTGTTTTCCCCCATATAACGCGGGGATTTTCCACGTATTTCTGTACTGTGAAATTTATAATGATTTGAAGTTTGACAGTTAACAGTTCATAGATAATTTCGCGTACCTTTGCACATTGTGTCAATTGTGTTGTTATAAAATCAAATTAAATTACTTTATTAACCTAGTTTTTGAATTGTAAGAACTAAGAACATTGGTTATACATACATATGTACTAAAAGGTGTAGAAATTTTATTTACGCACATACATATTTCGTTCATAACATAGTTTTTTCTTAATATTCGATTTAAACCCCCTTTAACGAGAAAAGTTAAACGTGAATCATTTGTACATAACGCGTTATACGGGGTCATACGAGCGCGTTATACGAGAATACTCCTACAACGGGTTTTCCTATTACGCGGAACGAATCTACCGCGTTATAGGGGGGATTACTGTAATTGGTTTCTTCAAGAAGTATTCTGATTCAAAAGCACGCATTTATTGTAGCATTTATGATCCACAAAATATACATTCTCTCTCTCTCTTTCTTTCTCTCTCTCTCCCGCTCTCTTTCGCTCTCTCTCTCTCTCTCTCTGTTTATCGCTTTACATAATTAAAGTATTCCTCTTGCGTCGTAGATGATAAAAATGATTTTTTGTTAATTCGACGAAAACCAAAAAAAAAAGGGATAAAAGTAAACGGTAAAAAAATTAATATCAAATAGCAGCACAGCTTAGTCCGGTACTGACCTATAACCCACTTGCGGACGGATGGATTCCGGGAATCTCGATCGAGAACTATTATACTTATTTTATACCCTTTCGGTTTATTTATATTAGAGACAAAAAAATGTATCTTCTTTCTCTATACGCACTCATTCGCTTTCAATCCAATACTCACAATGCCTAGATCTCTTATATCCATACAAAAATAGTAATGTTTCTATTATATAACATTCTTCTTTTCTTCTTTTTCTTTCTTTCTTTCTTCTTCCTTCCTTCCTTTCTTTCTTTCTTTTATGTCGTCAATTACGTATTGAAATTCACGTAAATAAGTCATTCTCTCGCGATAATAATTAAAAAACAAGCCATTAGCCTCACAATATTTTTCGTATCTACGAAACTTTTTATAATCCAAGATCGTTTAAAATTTCCTTCCGTTTTTTTAAGATCGAAAATAAATCAACGAATAGGAAAAAAAGTGGACGCGTGAAAATATATTCGAATATGGTTAAACACATGTTTAGTGTCACCACGTTGTTTTCAAAGGTAACTGATAACGTCAAATATTGTATCAAAAATTAAAAGATTGTAAAATAATTAAATAATATTAAGTAATTATTGAAAAATTTATCTAATTTTATTTACAAATAGATTTTTTACGTCATTAATGGATTTTATTTAAAACACGGTTAACATAAAAAACGATTGTTCAGGTTTCACAAAATATGACAACTTGTATAAGTTTTATCTTTTTCCTGGAATGATTCAATCCTTAACCTCTTAGGCACGGCGGAACTTTACGTGGGGGTAGTGTTTCTCGGTACGGCAGATTTCAACGCGAATTACGTGTAATGCTGTTCTTTACATAAGTACATTGGAATAAAGTGTTTGATGATTAAATTATAATTTTCTATTGATATTTATAAAAACATTTATTTAAAAATTTAGCGGTGCGCTGTACAGAAAGATGATATCCGCGTAAGCCACTATAGTGGTGCGTCGTACAGAAATATGATATCCGCGTAAGCCACTATAGTGGTGCTCAGTACCTAAGAGGTTAAGACTCCCAGAATATATATTTTTTTTTTCAATGCTCTTATCTCCTTTGCCTAAATAAACACTATGATGACTCAGGACAGGTATCACTTTTACGATAACCCACGAACCGTACAAACAACGGTATCACGCAAATAAAAAAAAATAAAATAGTGGTAAGTAGTTAAAATAATCTTCCACTATACCGATTAATTCCTATAATTCAATCGTATTTTCTTATTTTGATTTTTGTCATGAAATAAAAGAAAAACCAAATTTTCCTTATTTTCTTTTCTTTTTTCAAGATATAAGGCACGGCTAAAAGGAGACGATCAATTTTCTTTTTCTAAAATTTGTTTCTTCTATTTCTCTTATTCTCTGAGAAATTATAAACTCCTTACTAACTTAGCTTTCGTAGAAAGGAAAAATTGTGATGCTAATGGCTTGCGAAATCGTGATGGACTCCTTCCATGTGAAGGAACGATAAAAACACCGTTCTTACGAAGAGCAGCAAACAGTGGAGGGACACGATCTGAATTTTCGGCGAACTCGAGTTGATCGTCCCGTTGGAGAGAATTATTAATCGATGAAATAAAATAACTCAAAACTCCTACTCATAGCTTGGACTACTATTATCACTAAACTCTGGACTCTAAAAAAAATAAAAAAAAAAAATAAAAAAATAAAAAACAAAACAAAATTAGTATTTTCAATGTATCTTTAAAAATTCTTTAATAAAAGCGCGTAAAAATTTTCACGAAATATTAAAAATAAGCAATGATAAAAGATGCATTAAAAAAAAAAAAAAAACGTCTTAAATTTATTACTTCATTGCTTTTCCGACAAAAAAAAAAAAAAAAAAAAAAACAAATTTATTATCAATTAGAACTCCGCAATGGGACGAAAAAATCGAACGCCTAATATTATTTATATATTTTACCACAATACCAATAATCTCGTTTACTTACGATGATTTTAAAAAGAGGACGTTCAAAACGAAGAATAAAAATTGATTATTAATTATTATGCAGTTGATAATCACAGTAGCAGACAGTTATGAAATACATATATATGCGTATGCACCACATAATACACGCGTTACGTATATACGCATATATATGTATAATATATATATATCTATATTTTTTATTATTTTTTTTTTTTCTTCTTCTTCTTCTTCTCTCGAGTAACAGCCTTTTTGAGTGTGTGTACGTATGAAATATGATTTCTTTTTTTTTTTCCTTTTAATCCTTTTACTTTTTTTCAGGCACCATTTTCTTACGAACTAGTTTTTCTCAAATAAATATAAATAATATTGTATAATATAATATATAATTAATAATTATATATAATAATAATAATAATAATAATAATAATAATAATAATAGTAATAATTATAAGACTAATCATAATAATAAAAGTAGTAGTAGTAATAATAATAATAATTAATAGTCATAATCATAATTATAATCATAATCATAATAATAATAATAAGCTACTAATGATGATGACGTCAAATTAATTAAACAACGACGCACTCTCATTTCTTTACGTAACAAAATATAGAAAACAATGACAAGTAGAAAAAAAAAAAAAGAAAATAAAGAAAAGAAAAACTAACATAATAATAATAATAATAATATTAACAATAATGATGATTAAAAATAATAATAATTATTATTATTATAATAATAATGATAAAAAAAAAGTAAATAAAAATAAAAAAATGAAGGAAAAAAAAAATACACCTAGTCTGCAACCTTGTGAGTATTTAGCAAAGCATGTACATAGTACGTTCCCGCAGTGTACGACGCGTGCCCGTAATTCGCCCGTATCGTATAAATATAGATGTGTAAAAAGTGCATTTTTATATTACACCTTACGTGTAAGTATATGCATTTTGTATTCTGTCGTATATGTGTGTCGCGTGTGACATGTGTGTGTGTGCATGTGTGTGTGCATGTGTGTGGATATCGTTTGTGTGTGTACACTGTATTTTTTTTCGCAGGAGCATTTTGTGTGAGAGTTGTTTATTTTATATTTTATCGTTTCCTAATTTCGTTCGTTGTGCAGTTTCATGATAATTATTAATCGATAATTATTATCTCGTTATAAGTGATGTAACAAACGCCTTATATGCTAATTTATTTAATCGACTTTATTTTCATTCTCCTTTTTTTCTTCTTTTATTTTTTTTTTCTCTCTCCTTTGCTTGTTAATATTATGGTGCCCTTTAAAAGCGCGTTATATACATGCACACACATATATGTATGTATATAAAAAATAATACATATGTATATATGTGTGTGTATGTAAATATATGTTGTATATATATATACATACATATATATATATATATATACCACATAATTCATTTCGATCTGTCTCTATTTATCTCTCTCTCTCTGTCTGTCTGTCTCTCTTTCTTTCTTTAAAATAATTTTAAAAAATTATGTTTATCGTTTTAGATGGTAGTTTTGCTGTTTTATCGTTGTCTCATTTTACGTTTATTCTACTTTTGTCATGAAAGCGAGATATTTGAGAGCGTTATTTTGACGAAACATCATTTTAAGTGTTCGTTAGTTAGTTTTGTGGTGTTTTTTTTTCTTATTTCTTTTTTTTTCTTTTTTTCTTTTTTTTTTTTTGTATTTTCTTTTTTTTTTTTTACTTTTTCTTTTTACACAACAGATGTGTACGGTAATTTAATTTATTCGCACGTGTGCAACGAAGTAACAACTCGTTTTCTCAGCGAGTTTGCGTATCATCCTCTTTTCCGCAATACGTGATTAATCGGGAGTGTTCTACAGCATCTACGCACTCGGGGCTGGATCCAAGGCGACTTGACTTTTTAAAAAAACTGTCGAGAAATACAGAAACGTGCACGGACGTGATTACTATTTTTGTATTCCTTTATTTCGAATCCTACTAAAGAGATCGAAGTAGGAACGTATATATATAATAAAAGTAAGAAGAAAATAAAAAATTAAAAAAAAAATATATATATATATATGTATATCAATAAACCACAATAATATTATTATTAATGACGATACTAATAATAATAAAAAAATAAATAAATAATAATAATAATATAATAATAATATTAATAATAATAATAATGATAATAATAATAATAATAATAATAATAATAATAGACTATATAGTAGCCTTTATATCAAGAAAAAATCGCGTTTTTTGTAAGCTAGTTTATCATATTATAATTATGATAAATTGTTAAATTTTTCATCGCCCAAAATTGTGACCAAAGATATATTGTTATATACATACATATGTATATATATATACAAATATATGTACTAGACAAAAATTAAATAAAATAAGATAAGATAAATTCATAATAGAGAAGAAAAAATATATATATATATACATACATATAAATGTGTGAAAAAGAGGAAAAAAGGAAAAAATGAAAAATAAAAAGTAAAAAAAAAAATAAGAGAAAAAGCGCAAGCATAAAAACGTCGAGACGTACTCCGTAAATAATATTGTGCCTTAGCTCAATTATTCGTAGCTGACTATAATGGCCCATTTTCATATTTTTATCCAAAATTTGTCTCATAAAACGTAATTGTGCGATGCAAAGGCAAGAATTTGAGGCGATTAAAAAACGTTAATCGAAAATAAATTCACTTCCTTGCTTTCGTATTTCTTAATTTATGTTACAACTCGAATTATTCAACATCTCGTCACCGTTATGCCCACTATTTGTGTATGTATATATATATACACATACATATATATTATATATATATATACATAGACACCCCATGTAAAATAGTTATTATCTTTACTGTTAGTATGATAAAAGTTAGCTGCGCTATATCTGTGTGCAATTAAAACTGTTATATAAATATGTGGTAAGTAAAAAAAAAAAAAAAATAAAAAATAAAAAAAAAAATATCCAAGTTTACAAATAAATAAACTGGAATATGTCAATCATGTCCAAAAGTCTAAAAAGAAAACCCCAAAAAAGAAAAAGAGAAAAAAAAAAAAAAAAAGAAAAAAATACAACCATTCTCTACGTGCTTAACATTTTCTAATTGTTTGGTACTCCATAGAGACGAGAAAGCATTAATTAGGGGGTTGCAGAGCAAACCCGAGGAATATAATAAAGCCCGCTGAATACAACAAATGCCCGAACTAGATTTCAATGAAAGATAATATATGCATACTTGTCAAACCGCTAAAAGCATTTGTCGGAATTGTTAATATTTTAACGAATAATAATACTAATAATAATAATAATAATAATAATAATAATAATAATAATAATAATACTAATAATAATATTAATATTAATAATAATAATAATAATAATAATAATAATAACGATAATAATAATGACGATAATAATAATTAGATAAGGAGAAAAATTTTAATATGGGCTTGAATGTAACGTCAATGAAAACGAATGTAGTATAATATAGAAAAAGAAGTTGCTAGAAAAACAAGACGTCGATACTCAAAATATCAATAATAATGACTTTGTAATTGTTTTTGTTTATTTTTTTTTTCTAAATTAGAAAAATGAAAGAGACGATTTCATTTTTTGTTCTTTTTTGACCATACTCTAAGTGCGTGTTAATATTCGCAAAATATTGTTCTGCCATTGGACGATACTATTTTATATCGCCGATTATAAACAAGTCCATATTAACGCGACGCATCGTGTTTAATAAAATTTCTCAAAAAATCTGTTAATACTCACGTTCTCTCCAGGTCCTCCAAAACCACCAAGATTATAGTCACCCATTCCACTTCCGCTGTCTTCCCGTGGTGTTCCTGGTCCTCCGTTAGCTGGACTATTCTTCATTCCATCGAGACCGTCACCATTTAAAACTGGGCCCATTGTATTAGGACCCATAGGTCCCATTGGGCCACCTTCCGGACCACCGGACATCGGAAAATCCTGAGATAAGAAAAAATCGGAGTCAGCAAAATTAGTGAACAGGTAAAAAAAAATGGAAGGTAGAAACGAATAAAATAAAAGAAAAGGCATAACGATGCCTTGAATAAAAAAAATAAATAAATAAATAAAAGATTTATGTCATCATTAAAATGATATTAAAATTAAAATAATCTTCAATGTATGTATATATATACCCAGTTAACACAAAACGTTAATA
>JACGTP010000052.1:673451-702115 GCA_023678845.1 Mischocyttarus mexicanus | reverse complement strand
GTTTATAATTAGACAATTCAAAAACCAATCCACTCCACATCACAGCAATCCAATCCAATTTTAAAATTACTTATTCATTTATTGCTGTGTGGTTTTTGGTACGCATGCGTCTATGCCATTCTCCTCTCGCAACACTTGTCAATGCCAGAAAAAAAGATACATAATACCAATATATATATATTATAAATCAATTCTTACCTTGCCTAGTCGGATCCATACTATTTGGCATCATTGGTTGTCCAGGTGGCTAAAATAATGAAAACCAACAAAAAATTATTATATATAAAATTTATAATCAATATATTGTAATATCTAATATACTAAATAGAAATAGTTAAACTCACCCCATTAAAATCATTTCCCATTTGTGGCATACGCACTCCTGGTCGTGGGCCAGCAGGATACCTTGGACCCATAAACTGTAACAAGGAACAAGTCACTGTCGATTTAATAAAAAGTCTCATAACAAACTTATGTGTATACAAACATAATTGAATAATCCTTCGTTATAAATATGCAATCTATAGAGTGAACGATAAAGTTGTAAGTAAATTATGTAAAATTAATAGTATCCAATTATTGTAATTACTGTTTTTCTTTTTAAAGAAATAACAATTAGTAGTAATCTTACCTGAGAGGTAATATGTTATTAATAATGTAATATTATTACATATAGTTGATTTAACAACTCCTAGATAGAATATTGATTTTCTTTTTGTATTTTATTAATATTAGTTCGGATAATTATTTCGTTAATAACAAATAAACATGATGATAAAAGAATAATTAGGCGATGAAAGTAACATTGAAAGGAAGAGACAGTGACATTAAATAAATGATTTTGAGTATACAATGATGTAGTGTCATGAGTGTGGAAGAAGTAATTCTTCATGAGCGAGAGTGTGTGTTGGTTGAATGGCGCTTACCTGAGTGGGCATCATCTGCGAGTGTGTGGGCGGGGGTGGCTGGGGGTGCTGGGGGGATGGCTGTGATGAGGGGTGTGTGGGCGGAGATGGTCGCATTGTCGAGTTGTTCTGCAACAAGCAACGCAAACGACAGACATGTAGCAACATTGCGATCCAGGCAACAGCTAAACTAGAAGGCTCAGGGATGATCGTGTTAATACTAAATATTCTTCAAAATTTTACAAATATATTGATTGTTATATAACGAACAAAGAACTCTACATGATATTCTTTCAATAAGTAGGATTTCATTCTGTTTGTATGTACATTTCATATCACATTTCATATTGTAATGTATAATATAATCAATATGAAGCAATATATTTATTTGCTTTGTCATTATTTCTAAGAACTGGAATAATTGATTGTTTTGTTCTTTAATATTTATAGAATATTTTGAAATTGTACATATTATTTTAAAAAAGATAATTCTTTTTATAAAAAAAGCTATATAATTCATATATAGATTTGATTAGAAATAATTGAAAAAAATAAATAAATAAATAAAAATATATCAAACTAAATGTATATTCTAAAAAAAATAATCAAAATAGATAAAAAAGGGTACTTTATGTAAATAATGAACATGTATAATAAAATCAAATAAAAAAAAAGAAAAGATAAACTAAAACAAATAAAAATGCAAAGCAATAATAATGTATGAAATAAAAGCATAACAGCATAGCTCCATAAATTGGTGGAATGAAAATGAAATGAAACTTAAATTTCTATAAACATGCACAACATTGCTTAATAATATTATAATAATAATAATAATAATAATAATAATATTTGAACAACATAATACAACATATCTGAAAGACAACCATCTTATATTATACATTGTATGTCACAAATAATTATTTTTGTTAAAGAACAATTATAATTTTTATTTCCTAACAGACATAGGTTCTTCTTGAACAAATTCACAAATTATATAGCTTTTTTTTTTTTTTGCAATAAAATAATTTTTCTCATATCTATAAATTTAAAGTCTCATCCCACATCCCACATAAGAATGATTGAACGTAAAGATAATAAAAGATTTGAACGAGCAACATACGCATAACTATATTTGTTCTTTTTTTTTTTTCACGTGTATATAATATGCATATATACATATGTACAGATGTATATTTATACGTGTATATTAATATGTATATATATATATTTAATATTAAAAATTATAGCAATATTTCAGAAGACTGTTCCATTTTTTTTATATTAGAAAAATGTTAAATTATTATATAAGGAAATTTATAAATTATATTTTCTTAATAAGAAAATATCCTTGGCTGACTATAAAGAATTGACATGATACACTTGCATTTACTTTTTTTAATTATTATCGTATAAAGTATATATTTAGATCTCTTTTTAAATTTGTAAAATAGACATTTAGCATAATGCGAAAAGGCCACAGTAACATTTGTTAAGTATGAAAAACATGAATATTGCATACATATATACATAGCATATACACATATTATGGAGATCTTAGAAATATTTGATCAATGTACTGATAGCCCTTTTTTTTTTTTTTAAAGAAACAATTAAAATATACACGCGTATATTTTATTAATTGTCTTGTAGAAAAATTTGAAATTGTATGTAAGAGTAAAAAAAAGTAATTTTGAAAAAGATAATACCAGCACAAGGTCTAACACTCAATCGAGTTTATGTGCATACTATATTGGGATTTTCGAGCTAGTACTATTCTAACATTTATATAACCCTTGTCTGTGTGGAGAATGTTATTCACTAAAGAAACAAGATAGAAAAGTTAGAACAAGAACGCACATACAAGAGTTAAATACATAGCAAAGAGAAAAGGAAATATATATGTAAATACAGTGTAACAAAGCATAACAAGAATATTATTTCATTGTACGCTTGTATTAAAACAAACATATAACATAAAAAGTATATATAAAAGGAGAATCTTATTAAGATATGCATTTTTCCTAACTATTAAAATTTTCTCGTATAAATTCATTTAACGAATGATTATGTACAAAATCTTAAGAAAATTTCGATTCTATTTGTATGTTGTCACACGTATTTTGTAATTGTATAAAATTTGTTTAGCATTTTCAATATATTTTCATAATATTTTTTAATTCAATTATATTTTCAAGTAGTAACTTTGCTTGATATTTAAATAATAATATTATCTTATTGACTTGGTAATATAATGTAATTTAACTATTTAATTATCGACACAAATGATCTTCACTTTTTACTTTTCTGTAAAAACTGCAAACATGCCCCTAAAAAATTTAATAAATTGCTATTTGATGAACAGTTAACGTTATTAACATCCTTATTTTTTTCTCTTAAATATAAAATTCGACGATGACGATAGGAGCGCACGCACACACAGATACATGTACGTGAGCAAGATGTGATTACGTGCATCGTAGCAAAAGAGAGCTAAGGGATATAGTATGACTACACTTATGTGTGTTTGTGTAAATGTAATGAATGAATGTGTATGTTAAACATAACAATGGTAAATGACAAATTATTTACATTTTGTCGTTTATATCTTAGATAATACTCTTAATACTTTTTGCAAAATATAAGAAAATACATAATTAATAATGTATCTTTTTTATTCCTATAAAATATTCACGCGAATACTATTATTCTCGCGAATGTATATAATATATTAGTATTTTGTACTTTCAAATTAAAACTTTCAACTTGAAAATATATAATAATTAAAAGTAATTAGATAAGTTTAAAGAAGTAAAAAACTTACAGGAAAGAATGCTGGAGGCATTGGACCACCAGGCATACCATCGTTTGGTGGCATTTGACCAATTGGGGATGGCGCTGGGCCAGCATTCTACAAGAATTTTTATTTAGGCATCGTCAAGGAATATTTATTTAATAAAGATATATTTAATTACGTATACAATATAAATAACTACAAACAGATACAATTACAAACTCACATGTGCAATTCCATTAACACCATATCCACTGTTTACAAATCCCTAGAATAATTACATTTATCATATTAGTTTTACTACATAAAGTGTTGAGAAATGTTATCCCTTACAAATATGAATTAATCTAACATACAAAACATTTAAAAAATATGTTAAAATTACTTACATAATCATGAAAAGCTTTGGCCTCGCTACTATGTTCGCATGAGTCTCGTCGTTCAGGTGCAGCGCAGTATAAATCCCAAAACACACTAGGAACATATTATATCAATTATATACAAATGAAATATTTTTTCACATCACAATGAATGTTTCAAATATCTGATTGGTCCAATCGTAAGGTTAAATAAACTTACCACCACCATGAATGTAAGAACCCAGGCGGTTCTCCAAGCGTTATATTTTTCTCCCATCGAATCTGCACACCAATAAAATATAATTAATACTTGTATACTTGATACAAGAAAGTAAAATATTTCTATACCATTTCACTTACCTCGGATAAAAATGTTTGTGCTGCTTTTTGTGCGCCAACATGAAGAAGGTATTCGTATACGTACAAAGCTAATCTAAAAGAACAAAAACAATTATTAATTGCATAATAAAACAAATTGTCCCATAGAAAATATCTATCTTAAATATTGTGTGCATTGTGAGAAGAGATTCACATAAATTGTATTTTTAAATGGAAAATATAATTTCAAGATTGCAAATGGCTGAAGTTCATTTAATTCTTACATATAAACATCATTGCTTTTTCATATTAATAGCAATTAATTAAATTAATAATTGTTTAAAAATTTTGTTACTAATACATAATTATTGAAGTATAAATCATATCTTTAACGAAAGATGCAAATATGGCGTTCGAAATTAAAGTTGTCTGCCAATCAAACGACTCTATTCAGTGACAGCGTACATCGAAGACCGCGTGAAAGCAGGTTATGCGGCGAAATCTTAACTAAATACCTATCAACACGGACAACACGCTATACTTACTCCTACGAACTAATGAAAACAAAAACTTTCTACTGTTGCCATTTAACATTTAACGCTCCAATTATTGATCTAATCTGACAATCCGCTTGTAAACAATCGTGAAAAAATTTGAAGTGTGATTAAACCACCATAAAATTATTTTATTTAGGGGTTGATATACGTTTCCTGAATAAAAATGTAACATAGACAAATATTAGAAAGAACTGAAGTCAGCCATTTAGAGAGAATCTTTAAAGTTAAAAACATCAATTACAACGATAGAATTTCAATAATTTCTATGAAATCTAACGGACCGGTCGATGCACATGCTTTAAAATCGCACGAAGTTACAAAGTAGGAAAAGGAAAGAGACAGAAAATGGAAGTGAGGGAAAGGGGAGAAGCAGAGAGAGGAAGAGAGAGGAAGAGAGAGAGAGAGAGAGAGAGAGAGAAAGAGGGAGAGGGAGAAAAAAAGGAAAAATGGAGTCACTCGTCGATCAATCGGCACAAATAATGCGATGAAAAGATGAACTTCGATTAAGCAGAAATACGTACTTTTCTCTGGCTTGAGCATCCGATGGTACGCTGGAGCCCTTTGTCTTCGTGTACATCGTGATTTGTCAATCCTTCCAGCGTAAACACAGCCCCGTCGTCAGGTCGAGAAGTGAGCAATGTCTGTCTAACTGCAGGTATCGTACGAACGAAGAGGAGAGGAGGAGGAGAAGTATGGCGGAAGGGGAAAGGAAAAGAGAAAGAGAGGTGGGAGAAGAAGGGAAGGGAAAAAGGAGAGGAAGAGGAGGAAACGGACGCGCTCTTGGCTACCTTCGTATCTTCGTGAAAACGACCACGGAGTGGGGGTAAGGACTAAGAAGAGAAAGAGAGGTAGGATGGATTCTAACAGGAAATAAATAAAGAAAAAGTTGTGCGTATGATAAACCGGAAGGACATAACGAAAAAAAAAACAAGAAGAAGCAGCACAGCAGGTATCGGTAAGCTTTCCAGGGAATTTTCTTCTTTCTTCGTATCACTTATTTTTTTTTCTCGTGGCGTATCTGGTTGCGTATACAACTAAACGATCGAGGCGCAGACGCTTCGCTTCATGATACGACGACGACAACGAATTGCAGAAAGAGCAGAGCCGCGCCGTTACCAATGCGCATCCTCATATGATTATTCCTTTTTTTATGTTCTTTTTTCCTTTTTTCTACACTTCTATGATCAAATTTAGTTTTTTATTGTATAGTTTTTGTTCAGTCGTTGTTCTGTTACTTGTTTAACTCTAAGGGCCAATTTATTAGGTCTCACCTTTAGGACTACACACTTTACGATTCTTTTCTCTCTTTCCCTCGCTCATACGCTTTCTTTTCAAGGCTTATCGTTCCCTAATGGAAACCGTGGCGCGACCTCTCTCTCTCACTCTCTCTCTCTCTCTCTTTTAACACACAGCAGCGACAACGATGGTAAAGTGTCGTCGTCGTCGTCGTCGTCGTCGTCGTCGTCGTTGCAGGTTTGGTCACTTTACTCTCTTCGCTCTTTTCCCTTCGATACGCCACTCGCCTTGGTACACCTCACCTCACCTCACCACATCACACTTCACCTCACCGCACCTCACCACGCCTCACGCGTACCTATCAGTCAACTCTAGCGCACATACACGTGTACGCGTTTCTAGAAAAGCACGCGCAAGCACAGGTAGTACACATATACTAACAAAGGGAGAGGAAAACGCGTGCTCACACCGATTTCACGTTGTGTTATCGTCGTTGTCCGTTAGACGTCGCTACTATCGTCGTTTTCGTCGTTATTATTGTCGTTACTATCGCACTGTTGTCCCCGACATATACACTGGTTTATTAATTTTCCTCGATGAATCCCTTTTTTGTCGTCCCTTCTTTTTACCTTACACTCACTCGAAATTGACTACGTGCGTTATTGAAAAAATCTAATATCGCAAGGTTCAATCGTTGCATACGCGCCTTATCGAACGAACAAGAACGAAAGGTAATATCAGGATAACACGTATGCGCAGAGAGAGAGAAATTGAACTCTAATGGCGTGTAACACGCGTACAACTTCCCAAGTGTGCTACCTACTCCTTCGGTTTCTCGCACGCTACCGACGAGGACGACGCACACCTATACAACCTTCCAGAATCCTACTCCCTCTCTCATTCTTTTCTCCCCACCTTTTAATCACCATCTCTCTCTTTCTCTCTCTCTCTCTTTCTCTTTCTCTCTCTCTCTCTCTCTCTATTTATCTCTTTTACCTTCTCTCTCCCTTTCATTACAATACGTTTCTACGTGACTCTCTCTCTCGTCGTGCAAAGAACGTGGAGGATGCGCGCGCATCTATTTGTCCCGTATTCCAGGGCTGTAGAACGTTTTCGAGTTTAACAAAGTGCGCGTTAAGTATAACGACCTAGTACAGGTTCACAAATGAAAACAGCATTTTATTACGTTTTTGTTTTTCATTTCATTTATTCATTCATTCGAATAGATATATATATATATATTTTTTATATTAATAAAATATTTTATTATTCGATGATTTTTCATGTTCGTGATTTCTCTGATAAAGTATTATGTGTTCTTACACGCTATACTAACAACATATAAAAAATAAAAAAATCCTTTTAGCTTCTTTAAAGATTTTCTTTAAAATTCAACAAGTAGAATAAGCATAAAATTAGTTTAATACATCATTGTATATCTATACTTCTTATATTTTATTTATTGTTCACTTCAGTTTCGATTATATATTTATAAATATCTACCATTTTGTTTAAAATAAGATATTTTTATAATAAATTTCTTTATTATAAATTAATATAATCAAATGAATAATAATAATAATACTATCTTTTAATAATTAATATTGATTTAATTGTTCGTTTTTTAAATAAATAATTTGTATTAAAATAAGAAAAAATTTAGAACGTATCATGAAATAAAACGTAAAAGTATAATTTCACTTAATATTATGAATGAACATAAATATCTGTCTATGTTAATACGGCCCTGATTGCATCTCTGCATCTTATTGGACGTGGACTAGTGCATATACGAGCAATGTCCTGTAGCGTGCACATACCCTTGAAATATATCGGCGCGTGTTTGCTAAAGAGTGGGAGAATCCGATTATAGCCGAACGCTACCGGATGTGCCCGACACGAAATAGTCGACAATTGACGAGGCGTCGAGAAACCCAGAAGGGAGGAGATAAGCTATTCTCTTGGGTGTACCGCTTCCCCCTTTGCAACTTTAACCTGAATAATTATTCTTTAGCTTATCTAAAGCATAAGTATTTAAAACAAAATGAATGATAATATGATACGAATAAAAGTTCAAAATCAAATAAATGCTTAATATTATTTCGAACTTTTCTTACATTATGCCACCATTACATAAAATGTAGATAAGATCTCTTATCGTCATCCGGTATAACATTGATTATAAAATATTTGATAATTCTATTAACATATTTTTATGTAAATAGAAAAAAAATATTTAATCTCATTTATATAGAATATATTTTATATACTTTGAGTTGGACAAACTCTTTATATGAAAATTATGAGAACGATATATAATATTTCTTATTATGAAATTGAGTTTTATGCATTTTACGATACTTTTAAAATATTCATTAATTTTATTTACAGAAATGGATGGTCCAGGTACAATTTCATGGGATGAATTTATAGAAAATGCTGAAAGTTTCATTGCACTCTCTGATCAGATTTCTGATGGATGGCAATTATACGGTGATAAAGTAATTATACTTAATTAATCAATCACCTAATTCATATTTCGATATATGCATATATATATGAAAATATATATTTATTTTTGTTGTTAAAATATGTTTATTAAAACAGTTTTTAAAAATTCTTTTTATACCAATAATTAAAAATATACTTTTCGAAAAAAATATTTCTGTAAACTTTTTTTTTTTACTTTTTTTAAGGATTACACCACTCGGTAAAACAGAACACTGTCGTGATAAAATGTAAAATTTGTCATTTAAGTAATTATGAATAATTATTATAGTCAACCTGTAGTGATATTTGTATATTTCACACGATAAATAGAAAATTTAAAATAAACAATTTTTATTAAAATTATTCATGAAATTCTGTTTTATCGACTGTGGTCTCAGTTGTAACAAGAACGTTGCACGATCTGTTATGTAGTTAATGAACTATGCGAAACATATCGACTAACAATAAATTTAAATTTTTGAATTTAAAAAATAGTATTAGGTAGGTATATTTATTTTTTTTAATATTAATTTATTTCATAAAATAATTTAAAAAATGGATTTTTATAAGATGATATCGGATTTTTATTTTTTACAGGAAGTTCCTACGCAAGCTTACTTAGTACGACAGAAAAAGTATTTTATTCGAGATGAATTAGAAACAGAATTAGATTCTACTTGCGATGAAGATTGGAGCGACAAACTTTGCGAAGATCCATACGAAGCTTCATTTACAAATGAAAGGCCTTTGGTTCTAGAACATCACATTTTATGGTCTATGAGCTATAGCGTGCCAGTACTTTATTTTAATGGATGGAAATCAGGTGATCTAAATTGCAATTAATCTAGGATCATTAAGCTCTTTTTTTTCTATATAATTTGGCGAATAGATATATGCACGTATCTTCATAATTGAAATTAGAATAATAAAATGATTCGATCTACTTATACAATTATGAAGATTTAACAATTGTTTGTCTAATTCATATCGATTTGGTTTCTCAACAATATGAAATAAATCGATGAAGTCCTTGAATATCCATGATTCTAGTAAAACGTAGGAATTGTCGAGTGTTAGTGGCATTAAAAAAAAATTAACGCAAGTTTTATACTTTATCGTGATAAAACTACTTGAAAATAGAAATACGGGGAAAATTCTATTGTAGGGTAAGGTTTTATCGTCACTTCACCTTAATCCGTGAAAAAGACGATTATAATGCCGCATTGTTCCTTCTATTGTCGGCTGCTTCTTTCGACTATAGGCGAAGTAGATAATGTTGTATATATGACGGTCCTGAAGGGCGAGAAATAGAAAACAAAAAGAGGGTTAGTTCTCGATATCCTTGTTAAAAAAAAGAACTTCTTAGATTTATAATTCAACGAATATTAAAATTCAATTCCGATGTGTTAAAATCGTACGGAATGTGGCGCCATTTGAAAACTAGATCACCGTTTCATTGTCTATAGGATTGATCTAGTTCCGCCCTAAAGAATAAATAATGAGTAACCTTGAAAAAAAAATAATACTTTAGAAATTTGTTTAATGGATGGATAAATAATATGTTTACAGTGAAATAGGCATTATTATTTCGAAACTTATCATTGTCTACAGATTTTCCTGGGATCAATCGAATAAGTGTTGAAGAAGCTCAAGGACTTATTAATGGTTCCGCTTTAAATTACTCGGAGTTGTCGCAAATGATTCATCCAATTCTCGGTACACCGTACCTGCAGTTACATCCATGCATGTCGCACGAGCTTCTACAGCATACACATAAGAGGTGAGGGAGGAAGAGCCAAATGAAAAGGGATTGACATACGACCTTGTTTCGTTTTCCTCACAAAATACTTCGCAGTTGTTAATACGGTTTGTACAACTTAATTCTCCAATTAACCAGTTATTTGATATTCCATTTTAGCAAAAACAAATTGGTTAGCTGGTTAAGCTTCGTTGCACCGGCGGCCCTACGTCTCGATTTAAGCCAAGAGTATAACAAATTGACTCTGTAAACAGTACAAGATGCATACAAATAAACCTCAAAATGACTATTGCTTGAATCTGCGGAATGGACATGATCCCGTATCAACTTACATTCTCACGCTTCTACCGTAACTATACCAATATTTGTTGTCATCGCTTTAATTTGATATTAAATGAAGAAAGAAAATTATACAAGGATAATCATTTTTCATATTAGGTGTTGGAATTAATTCGTAGCGTTTTTTTTACAAAATAACGATTTATTTGAAATGAAAGTAAAAAATTACATTATTAAAAATACTGCTCATCGCTTGCCACTACTTTTTCCCATTTTTCAGGTAACTGTCGAATACACCCCGTCGAAAAAAATGCCAATTTGGCAATCCTCATAAGATGTTAATTTTTCCCCTGATAAACCATGAGCCATTGATCGAAACAGGTAGTAATCCGAAGGGGCAATATCCGGAGAATACGGCGGGTGGGTTAAAACTTCCCATTTCAATGTTTCCAGGTATGTTTTCACTTGCGTTTCGCCACGTGAGGTCGAGCATTGTCGTGCAGTAAAATAACTTTATCGTGCCTTTTGCTCCATTCCGGCCGTTTTGAAAAATAAGATGTGTTGTAAAAAAAACACCTAATAACAGCTGATTTACGATAAATTCGTTTCTGGAGGTAAAAACAAAATACTGTAATAACCACACGCCATCTCTCATCAAACGCTACGAATTAATTCCAACACCTAATAAAAAAAAAATAAAACACAGATATGTTCGTTGATAAATTCTACTTACGCAAATATAATATACATAAATTTGTATTATATTAATTAATTTGGAAATCAGGGAAAAGATAAGAGAAAAAAAAGCATTAACCATGTGTAAATGGCTGAAGTATTATATAAAAAAAAAAAATATAACGAATGTATTTTTGAAGGTGAAGAATTATTCTATCATAGATGTTATTAAAAAGAATTAAAAAAGCGACTATTGAAAGGGAGAGGAAAATTCATAGGATCGCGTCGGATATCAGCAGCACCTCCCCCACCACTTTCCGCGCGCTTTTCGAACTCGCGGATCGAACCGAGGAGCTCGAACGAAGGCGCGCTGCACAGTCTCGCGATCGTCATCGCGTAGAAACGTGATTCTCGTTTATGATAGTTATTACCACGGCGTCAGTTTTGCTATTGGCTCGCGTTTGATATCGTGACAACTACTGTGTGTTTCTTTTGTGAATATAAAATGCATTTATTGTGAATATTTCTTTTTTTTTTTTCCTTTTTTTTCTTTCTTTTACTTCTTCTTCTTCTTCTTCTTTCGTAATTTCTTCAACCCATTGGCAAAGGAGAAAAACCAATTTCTAAGAGGACTCTCGTAGTGGTATGTACATTTATTAATCGACATATTAAAAATCGAATGATCGTATCTACTCGACGTACGTACATATGGAAATCAATAGAGAACAAACAATCGTATTTGAATATTCTATAATCCTATCTCTGCTGTTTTGCCATTACGATTTTTACACTCTCATTAATTTACTATTATCGAAACATTTTTTTCTAGGATCATTATAATGCATCTCCATAAATAACTATTAACTATTTTCAGTGATCCTCAAGCGTTTGTAAAAGATTGCTAGTCTACTTGTTGCGTCCGACTTTCTGTATGCTCAACGAAATTCAAGCTAAAAGAATGCAATTCACTCGGGACAGATTGTTGGCACGCTCGCGAATGGTGTTTTCATCGTTAACTTAAAGTTATTCTACAATCGTTCTTTTAACGATGCAATAATCAGTTTTTGACTGTTTGATAGTCGAAGAAGTAAAGAAAAGGAAAAGAAAACCCTAAACTGGTAACACATTTTAAGAAAAAATTTTTTTTTTCTTTTTTTGGCGCATTATAAATAGGAGAAAGAATGGAAGTATTTATGTATTCAGATTTGAATTATGTGTGTGGAAGAAATTCGTATATCAACGAATACACGATCACGGACGACTTCTCTGCGTGATGACCTATCAACGATGTACTTCACGCGTTAGCTTTTGTTCATTAATTCCCCAAGTACTTACGTTTGTAAACGCGTATTCGACTATACACGTAGACTCATTCGTTCATTTGTAATAATCATTGCCTCGTACTACTAATCCTTCGTCTTCTTCCTTCCTTCCTTCCTTCCTTTTTTCTTTTCATTTTTAATTTTTCATTTTTTAAACTTAACTTTGCTTCCATCATAATTTTAGCAATCTTTCTTTCCCTCTGGTAACATCTTTGATAGACGAAACACACACATGACAGAGAATCATCGATGCAGCTCTTGTCGGAGATTAATTAAATGCCGTGCGAAATAACTCCCCCGCGTAATAGGCGAACGTTATCATCAAGGAATATAACAGTTGCTACGATCTATCCTCTTACGATCTTATGTAACACATTTTTCTTTGATTTTTATTTTCCTTTTTCTTTGTTTTTCTCTGTCTATTAACGTCATTCGTAATGAACGTCATTAATGTTTTTAAGGATAGATCCGAAAAAGAGAGATAGAGAGAATATTTACATTACTATATTAAACGAACGAAAGTAATGATTTGCTTTTATTTCTTTATAAGGTTATCGTTTAATCGTTATATGTAACTCTTATTCATAAATGATTATTATCATTAAACAAATATTCGACGAGATTTTTTTATTTTATTAATTTTCTATACACAGAACGATGTTAAAGTTTCCTATAAGCAATTATTAAAATTAATTATTGTAAGTTCAGTTCAGTGTAAGTTCAGTCCAGTATAGTATAAGTACAGTTTAGTGTTATATCTCTGTCGATTTAATAAATTATTACTTGTAATTACAATCACACTCTTCATTATCTTTTACTACATATAATTTATATCTTATTCTTAATTTAGGACACTGTCCTGTATTTCTCCAACTTTTATTCTTTTTATTTGTACAACTCCTGCGATGAGGAGGTCCAAGCTTTCATACCATAGTTTAAATGGTCTTCCCGGTAGCCTGCTCAAGAGAGTTTGGCAATCCGAGGTAGTAAATTATTAGTATTTACTACATATATTTTATATATGTCATATAATTTAAACATCCTACATTATTTCGTTTAGAGAGTTTATAACTTAATTTTTGTCGATCATAAAAGTGTAAGTTTTTATAGGTAAAAAAAAGTAATAATTGATTAGTAAAATCGGTTAGGAAACTTTATACACATTCCATATAGATGGTAATTAATATTGGATTAATGAAATTAGTTTCAATATCGCGTTGGTAAAGGATCGTGAGAAAGTTAGATAAATAGCGGACATTGACGGATCGGTGGCGATTTAAATAGCTTAAAATTTTTAACGAGCGTTCCGACAAAAAAGGACGTACTTCCTCGGACTAATCGGATCTACAAGAGAGTCGAGAGATAATAGATTCAAATTGCATCACTGTCCCGGTAAGAGGGACCCGTCGTTGCTATCTCTCTCTCTCTCTATCTCTCTCTCTCTCTCTCTCTATCTCTCTCTCTCTCTCTTTTTCTCTCGTAAATATATAACTCGATGGAAAGTAGGAGTAGTAATAAGCAAGATGGGCAGGCCTTGACCCGCATTCTGTGACCGCCTTTGTTTCATAGTTTCGATGATCATCTTTGATGAACCGATGCATTTCATTCCTCTCAGATAGTGTTCATTTTTCCGCGTACCATTGTGGAAGATTAGAGTACGATTATAGACTGATTGTTGAATCCTTATTGTAAGGAAATAAGAATTATAATTAAGCATCGTTAAAATTAGTCAAATCGTGTATTATATTGAAAGGAATTAAATTGACGATGATAGAAATACATTGATCAATTGCAAGAATCCTCAATTCAACTTGCATAAAGTAAAAATAATGTCATTTCCTATTCCAATATCACGATATAATTATTTTGCTCTTTCAGATAACAAAAGGAAGGAGGAAGATCGTCATTTCGCAAAGAGATCATTCTCTTTGAACGAACGCTTGCTGTTACCGTTTGCCTAGTGGTCGATCATCGGCTCGTTGATCGACGCGTTGATCCGGCTCCCTAGGTGGGAAGTTCAAAGCGGAAGAAGAAGTTGGGGGAGAGAGAGAGAGAGAGAAAGAGAGAAATCGGAAGAGAGGAGAATCTCGAGTACCCCCGCGCGTTCATCGACGGTTATGTGGTGTTTAACCCCGTTAGAATCCAGCGGATCGTGAACAGATCGAGAGCAACCGAACAATAGAGCCCATCGTTCACCACCGGTGCGATATTTCTCGATGGGTTGCTTGTGATCGCCTGCGCGTATTTGTCCGGTGTCTATATCGCATCACTACTACGACGATCACGACCACGATCACGACTACGACTACGACTACGACGACGACGACGACGACAACAACAGCCAAGAGGAGGAAAGAGGAGGAAAGAGGTGGTGGTGGTGGTGGTGCTGGTGGTGCTGGTGGTGTTGGTGGTGGTGTTGGTGCTGGAAGAGGAGGAGGTGGTGCCGGTGGTGGTAGTGGTGGTGCTGGTGGAGGAGAGGATAGGTCGTAGCGGCAGGAAGAGATCGTCGTTATAGGGGGAGATCGCCATAGCTGATCGTACCACCCAAGGTGGCACAGATTGAGAGGCCCCATCAGCGTAACATCCTCTCGACCATTCAAAGCATTTCGCGAACTCCCGTTGCTCTTAACTTTGATATCATTTTTTTTCATTTCTTTTCTTTCTCTTTATCTCCATCTCTTTTTTATTATTCTCCCATTTCTCTCTTTCTGTTTTTTTTTCTCACCACCCTGACCTAAAGTCGAAGACTCTCCTTGAACATTCGGAAGCAACAATTATTGAATACGTGAGAGAAGAGTAAAAATCTCCAACAAGGAGAACACCCTTTTCCTCCTCCTCATCCTCCTGGTTCCACCTCTCTTCTTCCTATCCACTCGATCTCGTTCTTCTCGTCGAGTAGCAGCACGCATCGGACACTTCCGGCTTTGAGGAAGCAACGCTCCATGTGAACGACTCACCTCTCTCGCGACTCAATCCATTCATCCAACAACGATTTCGTCATGGAGACCGCTACCGAACTGTACGTATACACCCTGTCTCTTTTCTCTTACATTAGTTTATTTATTTCTTCTCTTTTTATCTCTTTTTTTTCAAATCATTTACGTCACATACTCGAAATATACATAAATGTTTTGATTATTCTTAAATGAGATCAACAACATTTTCTCTTATTTATTTTTATCGCTTTTATCGTGCACGTGCTGCTCTTTTCTCATTAGAAAAGCATAATCTTCTCTCTTTTTATTAATTGACTCGTTCGTTCTTCATACTGATATCAACGATTTATTAAGCTCTATCTCTCCTTTCTCTCTTTATTAGAAAATAGAAATATTGCATAACTGTAACGCACGTGTAGTGCCGCATGGAACGAAGAAGTTACGTTGCCTCCTCCTACTTCTCTTTTCTTTTTTTATCTTCTCTGATATTTGAATTATGAAACTCGTTCTCAAGTGCATAACCGTGTATGTACAAATGTGTTTTACGATTAGATCAACTATCTGTGTGCATTAAAAGAGTTTGTTTTTATCATGATTTTCCATGTAAAAACGATTAATAGAAAATGATTTATGAATTTGTAAAAAGGACGAATGGTTATTACACTCAAGTGTACTCCTTGCGCGTAACGTCGACGTAACATGCTCTTTCTCTT
The DNA here is from genome assembly GCA_023678845.1 of Mischocyttarus mexicanus. Taxonomy (NCBI): domain Eukaryota; kingdom Metazoa; phylum Arthropoda; class Insecta; order Hymenoptera; family Vespidae; genus Mischocyttarus; species Mischocyttarus mexicanus. The sequence goes on along the minus strand of JACGTP010000052.1, from coordinate 685,772 downwards.
TCTCTCTCTTGAGAGAGAAATTATTACATAAAATATTGAATTCTTTTGAGGCTGAGCTCTCAAAAGAAATTTTGATAAATTGAAAGAGATATCTATCGTTTAGTTAAATTCTTTGATCCATTGATTACGTCGCTTACGTAACGTTCGATGACGAACGTTACAAAAGAAAAAGTTAATCGTTAAAAGTTATTCAAACGGTAAAATCTTGTTTGGTCGATAACGTAACTGTATTCCAATATATTCGATCACAGCTAAATTTCGAAATATCGTTCCGAGTATTCACATATGTAGCATATATTTCCCATTCGATTAAATAAAAAAACAAATACATAAATTAATCGTTGATTGTGTACGTAGTTAAAACTCTCTCAATGTTTCTATATCTGTGTGTTATTAGCAATTTTATATGCTTGATCAAGCGCAAATAATAAGATGAGGTAATCATAACTGATTAAAGGGAAGGCCGCGTAATTTTCAATTTCACATTTTTTTATCGTAATTACACGGTTCCTTAAAAGTCAATTTAAAAATTTCTCTTCATCGGATCCTATGATTATTTTATTATCTTTATTATCTCGTTTTAACGTGCTTCGTTTTCATTTATTTATATATATATATATGTCTTTTTTTTTTGGCACGTAAATGTAAAATACTATTATTAATACTTGTATATAGTGGCAATAAAAAGAAAAATTGCAACGCGCATATTCTTGCAAGCTGAGCGCGAACGATGATACGCGTGCGTGCGGTTTAATTGTTCGCGATCTCTGTAATAAACTTGTAACTATATCTCGTTATATAGGTTTCACTATGTAAAATGTAGTATATAATATAACCGAACTTGATCCTTAGTGGCTTGGAATGTGTTACGATCTGCAAATAAATGCGAAGATGTCCGTTTGAATTTCATTTTGACATCACATATTTCTAAATATTAAATAGCGCATATAACAACGATTAATCTAATGTTTCCTCGTACGACAGATCTTCCGCATTTTTTTTTTTTTTAATTATACAGTGGGAGATGATGTTTTTTTTACTTGACTATTGATGTAACGAGAATTATTTAAATAACGAGTTGTAATAAAAAATAAACGCCAATTATGTATAAATTATTGTCGAGTTTTGAAGAATTTTATGTTCCATGTAGCAACATACAAAAAAAAATTTCAAATAACTACGAAACATGATCGTATTAATGGTTTCTTCAAACGCGTACGTTTTAAGAATAAAACTATCTATCGGAACAAAGAAAAAAGTTAGCAAGGATAGTATGAAGAATTACGATAAATCCCTATTCAAAATGACCACCTCCGAGTAGAATATTTAAATGCGGCCTTGAACGAGCATAAGCGTCCACGCATCAATAACAATGTATCTCTCGCATGCTCGTATACTAAGCGTTGTTAGAACGAGATAAGCATCTTCGAGTGAGAAACACAAATTTATAAACATTAACTTTCAGCTATGAGAAATTAAAAGTGTTCTTTTTCTTTTCCTTCCCATCTATTATATAATTATATACTGATCATATTTCTTTGAATTATTCAACGAATACATCATCTTTGAAATGTGATAATTATCAGCGTGTCAATACACGTATACGAAAATGAAGTTCTACGCCAAGATTTGGCAGGTCTTGTTCGCCTTGACGTATTTCGATTGGCTGGCAATTCATCCGGTTTGGCTACTTTTCTAGCTTGTCTAATCTTCTCTTCCTTAGCTACCATCAATGTAAATAGACCTGTGAAGTTCAACAGCACAGTCTTTCTTTTTCCCTCCTTCTCTCTCTTTCTCCCACTCTCTCATAGATGTATAAAATGGGGGACTTAAAATGTAAAAAGACATTCGAAGTATGTGGGACTTGCTTCGACGGTGAACGCTAAAAGAATAAAAAAAAAAAAAAATTCAGATAAACATGCGTCCTAAGTGATCTAGTTTCCTAGTTCTAATCTAGTTTATACTTTCGTAATGTAGAGCTGCTTTCTTTATTTCTTTGTTAACTCTTGTTAAAGAAAAAAGTCTCTAACTAACTCGAGGTCTCTTTCTTATTCATTCGTTCATCTTAATCAAACGTTTTTGCGTTCAACACTGGAGGGGTTCCATTGATCCTTTCTCAGCTTTCACGGGTATTCACCGATAGTAGATGAGAGCTTGTTGCACGTAGTATAGATACTACACGATCCCTCTGTCATTAATACGTGTCACGAGACAGTAATTTAACACGCACGCATACACGTGTAAGCGATCAATCGTTCGCGAGCGTGTCGTCACGTCCTGTTTTGTGGTTGCACGCATGGTCCAAGCTCATATCGAAGCAGCAGATTCATAGACTTTTCGGATCGATACAAGTTACGGTATCTTTCAAAACTCATATTTGTCTTTTATTTTACAACCGATCGATGGAATATATAATAAGAGTATATTCTTGATACGATTTGTCTGTTTTTTGTTTCATCAGATCAAAACTAATCATATAATTTTGCTTTTCTTGTTTTTTTATCCACGTGTCATTAAAAGAATAAGAGATGTGCTATTAGACTTGACATCCGTGTGCTCGTTTATTCGTACGCATGCCACCTACGCGCAATAAATGTCACCCATGGCCCGGACGACGTTTGTCCTACATACGTGTCTATATTGGTTCTTTGCGGAAGCAAGAATATTTTCTGTTAAATATTATTGTCTTGTATATAATAATCAGATAACCACTGACAATAAGAGATGAGATATACGCATTTACACGCATAAATATCTTTATAATGAGCAGCTATGCTTCGTAGAAGTTAAACCGATCAACTTCATGAAGCTTATTGTTAGAATTGTAAAAATAGATAATGTTCCATCGTAATCGGCACATATGACGTTATTAAACTTGATTATAAACATCAAATGACTCTACTGTATATTGTATGTGTGCATATATTCATATATATCACGCAATATCGAAGAAATTTGTAATACAAAGATAAGAAATTTTATAAAGAGAGAGAGTGGGGAGTGGGATGAAAGAAAGATTAAACAATACGTAATCTTCTAATAATGAGCAAACGATTTCTTTCTTGTTTCATAAGTAACACATCGTTTTCTACGTACGACCTCGAAGAAACGCAAATCATTCGATTTATACGATCTTAGCACATAATTTAACGATGACAGCGAGGCTTAATGCAAAGCATGTTCTTTTTATGGAATTTGTTTATTCGAGATACGCCTATGAGTATTTCTTCGTACACAAGAGAATTAGATAAATAGAAGTAACGCAAGTATTTGATTTTAACAAGAAAAAAGTCAAGTTGACAAGACACCGATTTTTTTTAAATTCTATGCAGTTGTAGGGGTTCATCAGGATCATACACTGTGAAAGCAGTAAAACCCAATATTTTATACCAGTTTGTTTCAGATGGAAAAACCAATTTTTTACTCTCTCTCTCTCTCTCTCTCTTTGCAAGTCGTTAAAGATTTCTTCATTGTTCACTAGTCATTGATGCTTGAAGAGAACTCAAAGGATTCAGTAATTTTATATATTAAATCTAATGCACACATATTTAAATTCGACGCGTGCCGTTTGTTACGCTCATATCAAACGCGTGGCCATTATGCATCGTCAGATTTGATTTGATCAATCAATGAACTCTTTATCTCTGTCACTCTCTCTCTCTCTTTCTGTTTTACTATTTGCTATTCAAATAGATCAGAGCATGATTTAATCAACATATCGTTTATGATCGGATATATCGAATTACTATTGCCAAGTGTTATAGCTTAAATATTATAAGATAGGAAGTAAAATTTAAACCTTCTAATAAATAATTTGACTTGGACTTAGGGCTATGAACAGAGGATTTCTTTCATCGACGATAATCGGTTGACTAATTGGGTTTTTAGGCAAACCATTTCATAACAATTCTTTCCTACTCAATAAAAGAACTGTTTATTTTTATTGTAATATAAATGATTTGTTTACAAGCTCCCTGATTTAACCTGTAAATCGTATTTTATAGATCTCCTTTGTCTGGTCCAGAAAAGCAAGGTAGGGTAGAAAGGACCTCCTATTATCCGCAAGAGCCAGGTAAAAGGCCGCAAACAAGGAAAGAAAAAATACGGTCATGTCTGAAACACAATGCCTTGACAATGTTAACCGTTGGAGGCGTGGTTGGTGGTGTTGCTTTAGGAATAATCCTAAGAAATTCCCGAACCGATAGATATACAAACCGTGAGATCATGTATATCAATTATGTCGGCGATCTGTTTTTAAGAATGCTCAAGAGTTTAATCCTGCCGCTTATTATGTCAAGTTTGATCTCAGCTATTGGATCCTTGGACCTATCTCTCAGTGGAAAAATCGGTGCCCGTGCTATTTCCTATTACATGGTTACAACGATTAGCGCTGTTGTACTCGGTTGGTGGTATTTTTTTATTTACGAATTTTCACACATTCCTTTAACACGTTAAACGACGCATCGGTCTCTAGAGGCCAAGCTTCTTTGCTTTCTACGATTTGGAGGATCATCGTGACCTAAACGAAAAACTCAATAAAAGAGGCTTAACGTTTGACGTGTTAATGTATTCATACTAATCATAATTTATTCTTTTTAGGCATTATTCTGGTCGTGTCTATTCAACCAGGTGTAGGCAGCACTGCTGGCCGTGCTGAAAAAGCTCTTGCTCAAAATTCATCGACCGTTGATACCCTATTGGATTTAGTTAGAAACATGTTTCCTCCGAATCTGGTACAAGCATGTATTTCTCAAATGCGTACGGTAGTTAAGAAACCTGTGGACGGTGATTCAGGTAACATATAACTGCACTTATTCCTTAAATACTAATATTTATTATAATTCAAATTTGTTATCTCTTTTTTCGTTTTGTATAGACGATATGGATAATTGGGACTTCACCGAAAAGGACATTCCTGGTATGAACATTCTTGGCTTAGTCGTTTTCTCAACCGTATTAGGTATTACTCTAGGGAAAATGAGTCAGGAAGGGAAACCTCTTCTTAATTTTTTCGAATCCTTGTCAGGTGCTATGATGGTAATCACCAATTGGGTAATTTGGTAAGAATCTTCTATATAAATAATAAAAGGTTTAGTAAAATCAAATAATTTTCATTGATGTCCCGTTCCAGGTTGTCACCCGTCGGTATTCTCTTTTTGGTAACTGCAAAAATCGTAGAAATGGAATCGTTGGAACAAGTGGTCGCTCAACTTGGCATGTACTTCTTAACGGTTCTAATCGGCCTCTGTATTCACGGTTTCATCATATTACCTGGATTGTATTTTGTGATAACAAAAAAGAATCCTTATCGTTATATATCCAACTTGGCACAAGCATTGGTCACTGCATTTGGTACATCGTCGAGTTCAGCGACATTACCAGTTGCCATTAATTGTCTTGAAGAAAGAAACGGCATTGATCCACGAATAACCAGATTCGTATTACCAATTGGAGCTACAATTAACATGGACGGTACTGCTTTGTATGAAGCAGTTGCTGCAATTTTTATAGCGCAAGTCCGCGAAGTCAGTCTCACTTTCGGACAACTAGTGGCGATAAGGTAAAATTTTAATTCATTCTAATATAGTAAGTACAATAATTAAAAGAGAAAAGAAAATAGAAAGATTTCTTTTGACTCTATCGACTTTTTTTAGTATAACTGCAACTGCCGCAAGTATCGGAGCAGCTGGAATCCCGCAGGCGGGATTAGTTACTATGGTGATGGTTTTAGACACAGTACATCTTCCATCGAACGACGTCTTCCTTATTCTCGCGGTTGATTGGCTATTGTAAGCGCATTCTTTTTATTATTTCTTAATTTCAAATGGTCCTAACAAATATTATTTGATAATATACAAAAACTTTGTTGTCATTTTCAGGGATCGCTGCAGGACGACAGTAAATGTTATGGGAGATTCCCTTGGTGCAGGAATCGTTAATCATTTAAGTAAAAATGAATTATCGGCATTACCGCAACATAGACAAAGTCAAAATGGAGCAGATCACACAATATCGATATGAAATGTGTAAGTGTGTTCATAGTTTGAATACAATAATGCATTAGTAGCATTTATTGGCAATTATTTTGCGATTTTAATATAGTCGTTTATTCAATTATAACGTCAATTCCAATGAATTTCCAATTGTGAATTTTTTTGCTGTTGAAATAAATCTATTACGAAAACGTGATTATTCATTGGCTCGCTGCATATTGTTTTTAATCAACAATGAATAACAAAAATTGTAATGTGAGAAGAAATATATATACGTCATCATAACGATTTATATAAAAAATCACGATTATTATGTGCGATCAGTAAAATACTGCCTATCTTATTGGAGCTAGTTATTTCAAATGTGTTCTTTGTTTTACGTAGCATTAATATATATTTATATTGAAAATTGTAATAAACATTAATAACAGGTCACGATCAATTTATTATAGGATCGTTATTATACGACTACTTTACGTTTTGGATTTAGTATTAGAAAATAAATAATAGTAATATAATAACGACAATAATTACGATAATACTCGTTTCTTGAATTACTCAATAGTGCTCTATAATCTACTTGTCTAATAACAATATAACATATATAGTATATCATTTTGAATGAAATAGATAGGTGTCTGACAAGTTCTCAGCATAACATAAAAACAATGTTTTTTTAATCAAACTAACTTTTATTTACAAAAAATAAAAGTTTTATTTGTTGAAGCTCAAAGTTTGTCAACCCACCAACGTATATTGGTCTTGGTTCTAACATTATTTTCATTAAGTTGGAATATTTATGTAAAAATATAATATACACTTAATAAGTGGCAAAGATAATAGGTTTTATATATATATATATGTATACATAACTAGACTTTGAAGAACAAATTTCAAGTTATTTAAATAAAGTTCTAATTGCAACACTTTTCAATCCTTACTGATTGCAATGATAAAACCTATAAGCTTACCTATTACGATTTCATCAATGCATATATATAAAAATGCACGTGCAGACGCTTGAAAATAGTATGGCATTGAATCTATTACATTTAATAATGCGAAATAATATCCATTCCATGGGTGTGTGGTATAATAAAATGTATAGTAATAATATATGTTACCATTGGACATTTAATTTGTCCCATTGTAGTTATGATAATAGAAATATTCAATTATAAGTAACATAAACCAAATTAGAAAAAATAATATTGGTGCCATTAAATATTAATAATTTAATGAACTCTATTGTGTTCATCATATTTTTGTTATGTTCTAAACTAAACAAGAAATGACCAGTCTAAAGATAACATTATAATCGATAGTTTATAATTGATTGGCAATGAACATATATGCAATATACATATATACAATTAATGTATATGTAATTTATAATTCATATTCTCTGTATAAAAAGTAGTATCTGTATCATTACTTATATAAATATATCATAGGTGCAAAACTAAAGATTATGTACAGTCATCTATATAAAAAATAAACAATTGTTATGCTTACATGCAAATTATGCTACAATCGTCGTTTCTTTTTGATTTATCCTATCGACGAATAGTTTTTAATATTTACGTTTGTATAAAAATGAATAATAGTGTTTTTTTTAAATTATGTTTTGTTTTTTTTTAGTGGAGAGATCACTTAGAACATTTACGGGCAAAATCTTACCTTAGATTATTAATAAATTAACTTTGTGTACATTATACGTATGATTTGATTTATTTTCATTTGAAAAAATTATAATTTCGAAAGTTTATTCACAAATTTTTTACTAATTTTATTCACAAAACTATCATAGATTCCGTTATTACTCTGTTTATCAACTCTGAGACTGAATATCTTGTTATATCTAAATAGATATTCATTGTGTCACGTATTACTTGCTTCGACCAATCGCAACGTCAATTTTAGTTTTAGAACCAATCAGCAACAATATCCGTCGATATTAATCGAAAATGAAATTGAAATGTTTAAGGAAAATATAAAAAAAATAATTGTTTTTATATAAAATAAAACGTGTTGAAAATGATAATGTTGCTGTTATAATATATATAAATACTTGGCGACGATTTATAAATTTGTTTTTTCAATATTTGTAACGATTGGTATGTTTTATCCACGTAAAAAATTGTTTCCAATCGTAAGTAACGTTTAACGTTGCTTTATAATATCAGATTTAGTCCACCAATAAAAATGTCCCTAGAACAGGCTGTTAGGAACGCCATTGGTCCGCCTGGTATTACGTTGATTATAAGTTAGAAAAGTTTTTCTATTGGTTGTAATACCAAAAGAGAAAAATGAAACGCAATAAAAAAATCAAAGAACGCATTTCTCTTTTCATTTGGTAGATCATTGCCTCCTTGGCGTTAGATTAAAAATAAAAAGACGGAACGCATCGTGATCGGTCATTAAATAGTTTGGACGACAGGCTTGGCTCAAGTTGCCGAGCTGTAATAAGAGAAAAGCATCGACAGTAGCCGCCCCGGTTCGGGCGTTGCGCGACAAACCTTCGATTTCATTGGTCCGTTATACCGAAGGCGACATCCGGTAGAAGCACCGCAGTATTGGTCGAAGCCTGCTTCGACAACGACCACGGCAAACTCGAGTGAATTTTGTACACATTGCCGACAAATATCTCTTGTTATATTACGTCCGACGTCTCGTTATACTCGTCGACGATTCATTTACAAAGCGAGGAAAAATAGTTGCAGCGTTTTCCCCAAGTACGAAGACTCGGAATGAAAGAGGAACTAGTGATACGAGGAGCCACGATTACGAGCACACACGCGCGTCGCCACTAACGAAAACGGGTGAGGGATTATTGTGCTGTTTGGGTGTGACATCGAGGTTTACGTTAAATATATTTCGACCAAGTTCTATCTTCCTACTGGAGTGCGCGAAGAGCAGTGTCGTGGTCGCACAGTGCCCTAAGCGTGACGGTTATCCGCTTCGTCTCGAATAACGCGGCCGTGCTTCGTGCATCTTGTCCTCTTCCTTCCTTGCCTCCCGCGCGCGCACCGTCTCTTTCTCGTTTTGCCTCTTTCCCCCACTCTGTTCTCTTATCCATTGGTCTCTCTTTTTCCCTCTTTCTCTTTCTCTCTCTCTCCCCCCTTCTCACTCTCACTCCTTCTCTCTCTATCTCTCTCTCTCTCACTCTCCTTCTCTTTCTTTCTTCCTTTAGGTGACCGCGAGCACGGGGAACGAGAGAGACGAAAGCGCGATCGTACGTACTTTGTTAGTTGGGAAGAATCTGAAGGGGAACTTCCTCGAGGCTGCGTGTTGCTCCGCCATTGCACGGTAGAGAGCGAAATTATCGCTAAAGAAATACCGCCAATTTTCTTTATCCCTCGCGTGCTTTCGTTCTCTCTCTCTCTCTCTTTTTTTTCTGTCAGCTCTCCCACTTTCGCCCTTTCTTCCTTCCTTCCTTCCTTCCTTCTCCGTCCGTCCGAGTTAGATACTGTTTCGTGTGCGCGCGTAACGTTTTGCTTTCGTATCCACGGTCTTGCTCGACGAATCTGCGAACGGATCTGCAAGCGGATTTGCAAACGGATCTACGAACGAATCTACAAACGAATCTACAAACGAATTTACGAACAAATTTACGGGGGAAAGAAAGGAGGAAGGAAAGAAGGAACGAGAGAACGAGAGCACGTTCGATCGTCCGTTCCCGGCCCCGCTCGTTCCTCCTCCTCGCCGCGCCCCGTCTCGCCCCGCCTTGCCTCGTCGTCTTCTAACCCGCGCGTGCTTCGCGCGTACGTGGACGTTGTCCGCTTATGTGACAACGACAACACTAACTAATGACGATGACGACCATAACGTCTACGTCAATGACTACGCTGATGAAAATAATGTAGACCGTAGTCGTTGCTAGTGGAATTATACGAGTCGTATTATTATTTTCTTTGTGCTCCTCTATGTGACTGAAAGTAAAAGATAGAGAAAAAGAACAAGAGAGGGAGAAAGAGAGAGAGAGAGAGTGAGTGAGGGAGGGAGGGAGAAAGACGCGAATCTTGCGCGTCATTATGCAATAGAGAGAAGACGGTGGCGCGAGTGTATACGGAAAAGGATTTCTTTTTCTTTATTTTCTTCTTTTTCTTTTCTTTCTACTTCTTGTCGTTTTTCTTTGCTAAAAGCTATAGAAAAGAGCACAGCGGTCGGTGGAGGACGCGCGGCATGCCTCTTTGTGTATTCCTCTTAAACCGTGACGAGAACGTTTATTCGGCTTCATTGTTCAAACAGAGAAATCACGTGGAAATGCGTCGGACCGCACGACGTGACGCCGACTCGTTCCTCCGATGTTAATGATGTTGTTGTAATGCATCATCCTGAAATAGGAGAAACAATACCGGCGGTGATTGTGACGACGACAGCAACGGTTGTGGTGTTGTTGTTGTTGTTATTATTGTTGGTGGTGGTGTTGGTGTTGGTGGTGTTGGTGGTGGTGGCGACGGCGGCGGCGGCGGCGGCAACGGCGGCTACGATTACGATTGCGGTTGTAGCAGCTATAGTAGTGGCAGTGCTGCTGCCAACAGCAGTGGTGGTGGAGGCAACGACGACGACGACGACGCCGGCTACGATCACGATTAACGGGCAATCACTAATTCTGACGGCTGCGGGAATACCTTCATTAAACTTTTTTTAATATCTTCGTCTTGCATTGTTATTTTTCTTTCTCAACAGCTCGAAGATATTATTTCACTCAAGGGTATTAATGAAACTTTCCTTGTATCCATCTCTCTAAACTGCTCTTCGCGCGCATCCTTTTATTTCCCATCGCAATATAATTTTGACCAATTCAAACTGGGCTGGCAATTGACTATCGTCTTATCACACAGCACACGCTTTTTTGCTTTAGAAATTTGCAAAAGAAGAACACGTTCGGAGGAAGGCAAGAAACACACGCCATTGCGCAATACTCCCATCGCCTTTTTATTTTCGATTTTGGGAGGAAGATTCGAACGCGAGAAGGGGAGCTCTACGAGTAAGACTTGTTCATCTACTTTCAAAGGATACTTTTTTTACAAGACCACATTTTGTCCTCTTCTGTTCTTCGTACTTTTTCCCACGTTGGAATCGCCGTGCCATCTTCTCGCTGCCCGAAGAAAGATACGACGTCGATCGTGAAAAATGGAATATAAGGCGAGTTTATTTTTCACTTTATAGAGTTAAATGCGTTTATCTTTGAACATAGCTTTTACTTTCAATGATTAAACACCGCTATCGGCTCTCTATTAATCTTCTCTTATCTTACCAAGTGTATATTTTATATTTTGGTGCGATCTTTTGATTTTAGAAATTCAAAGAAAAATAGTTAAGATATTTGTACAAATATCAATAGTTTGATATATGCATTCGGTCAAATGAATTGTAAATATAGCTTATAATGACCCAAAAAGTGTATGATGCAATTAAAGTATGTTAATTGTAATCTGTAGATAAAAAGCTAATGGAAAGTTATAAATTTGTATTTTTTTGTTTGCAGGACTTATAACACAAGGATGACACTAATTAAGCAACTAGAATAACAAGAAATACAAGAGTGACGACTGATGACACTGAAACATTAAAGAATTGTTAATCGAAGAAAATTAATGATCCAAGGAAATTTGTAACAAAAGATAGAGCCAAAGATTAAAACTATAATGATAAATGAATGGGATTAGGTGAAGTAGATAAAAAGAGCAAGCATTGGCGCACGTGGGAGCCTCTGGATGTCGAGGCTGCAGTGTTGGCAGTGTTGGTGGCAGTAATGGCCCCTGCTCTGACAGAAGACGGTCCTCAAAAGCCTGAAAATTTGCTCCCATCTCTATCAGCTTTGGGGTTTTTATCCCCTGAGCAGGCTACGAAGGTCTGTCGTGATCGAGAAATTTTGGCAAAGTTCGTTGTATCTGCGAACGTTCAGCCATCAAAAATCGACGAGCAGTACCTGCATGGTGTATCTAAAGATCTTATTCGTTATGTTATTAATTCAAATTACGCCAATAGTCTTGACAATTTATCTACTTACTCACAAAGCTCTGATTTGATCTTAAAGGAGATTTTTACTGAGCAGGACTGTAAACGGCCGGTGACGCCGGACAGTCCCAAAAGAAAGGAGACTGATACTATAATGAACGACCCATCTATGGGTGATCAGGCGGACAACATGGGCTTCTTGAAAACGAACGACGATTTGTCTTTGGTAGAATCTGCTACTGCTGAAGGAGATAATAAAAATTTGGATGTTGATCAAATAATGGCTTTTGGTACAGAGATTAATACGGACAATGAGCAGTGCAATATAAGCACTGTTGGCGATATTGGACAAAATGTTGAA
>JACGTP010000052.1:624899-669588 GCA_023678845.1 Mischocyttarus mexicanus | reverse complement strand
TTCAATATATAATTCATTATATTTACTAACATGAATGTTTCAATATAGATTTTACCGTATGAACCACGCGTATTTCCACTGTCCGAGGAAGTTTATGACAAAATGGTCGAAGTAATGCCAGACGGACATTGGCAAACTTCATCGGTATCTCTGTGCTCTCGAGACGAAGAAAAAGACGATGTATGTATATCGTTTTAAAATAATTTAACATGAGACACTAATTAAATTCTTTTTGATAAATTAATATTCGAGTATTCGTACTGTGATTATTAATATAACTTTGAGCCAAATTTCATGGCTCCTCAAGGCTACTTCTGGTAAGCAGTTCCAATTGATGCTTTCTAATATTTAACATAATATATTTTCCTTTAATACGTATTAATAGATTTAGTAATTTATAAAAAAAAATATCATTTAAATAATATATCGTTTGAATTATTTAATTTATCTTCATTTATATCTGAATTATTTTTTGCTGCTGCCATATCTATCTGTTGAAAAATATCATTTTTATTCTCACTGCCTCTCTTATATTTTCTATGCGCCAGGTTTTAATTCTAAAGACTATTTAGGTAGATTTGTCTATATTTTATTTCTAGGATGGGGAATTGGAATCTCCTGAATCTGATTCAACAGAATCTGCTTGTTGTGACATAGAAGGAGAGGATCCTAATGATCCTGAATGGACGGTAGCTGACAATAGGGATACTGAAAAGGAAAGAATACGTCCGACTGCTAAAAGATAGGATAAAGGTTATAAACAATACAGTACATCATCTACATCGTGTCGTTATTATATGCAGAAGCTACCTGTCAATTGTTATATATACCTGCCGGTCATGTAATATGCACCTTAAGTTAATGGTATTATGAATCTGTAAAGTGTATTATAAATATAAATTTTATAACTTCATTTTGCTTAAATCAATGGAACAACCTTAATTGTTTATTTTTGTTTTCAAATATAACTATTTTGTTCAGTGTTAGAATTTTGCGAATGTAATTGCTTTAGTAAAAAATATATATATATACATATATATATATATATGTAAATACACACACACCACACACATATACATATATATATATATATATAAATATATAAAGTATAGAATATATACGCGTGTAATCTTCATTAGAATGTTATGTCTCATTTAGACTTTTTAAAGTTAGAAGAATCTCACAAGATGAATCAGTTTTCACACTGACGGACGTGTATTTATATCATATGAAATTTATAACAAAGTTAATTAAAGACGATTGAAATATTTCTGTTAATGCGTGGACAATATTTTCTTCTTTTTATTTTATTTTTTTTTAATTCGACTGAAATGAGAGAATTTGCTTGAAAGATAGTCAGAATTATATTTGTTAAGAATATAGATCCACTTGATCACTGTGCCCTTGATTTATTATCTGTACCGTACTACTCTGTATATATTCGTCGTCATTATTTGTAATTATAATTTTTGCGAATGATTTTTTAGACTTTGTATGTTAAAGCCCATGGCAGTTTTTTTTCTTCAAAGGGCTCTACTCGTACTTTTGTAAAAATGAATTTTTAATTTGTAGTATTGTGGATAACAACTTAATCAATTAAATTATTCTCATATCTTCCTTTTTTTCTTTTTCTTTAAGGAACTACATTGTTGATATAATTAAAGGGTAGTTTTGCGAGATATAGTTTTTTCTTTAATTTACATATTGGAGTATGTCATAACATTTGCTATAAATTCGCTAAGTGTATTATAAGAATATATAGACATAAGTTATATCTGACATGTAAAATCGATGTTTGATCTTATTTATGCCACATAAAAATAATTTTTTCTAAGTACCATATATGATCGATCATTGTGAAATAACAATGAACGTGACATATATTTTTTTTTGGTCATATAAATTTACTATCAAAGTATATGTATATATATATATATATATGTTGTTAGCAAATGATGAATATTTATCAATTTTTCTCTTATTAGTTTTTTAAACTAATTAAATATGATTCGTGGTAGTTTCTGCAAATTTACCCTTCAATTAATAATTATTGTTTATATTAATAAATGCAAGTAAAGCTTTGGTAAACAGCAAAATATGATCATAAAAAACATTTTTATTTTGTTAACATATAATATTATATTACTTTCGTCATAAAATTGTAAACAAAAACAAAAGATATAAAAAAAAAAGAAAAAAAAAAAAAGAAAAAACTATCCATCTTCTAATCAAACAAGAAAAAATATAATCTGCGTACTGACCATTACTCTTAAATTCTGTGTACAATTTACGAGGCATTAAGTAATAAATAATTATTATAGATTTGTCACTGTGATTTTGCTTCTTTTTAATCAATCTGTGATACTACTTAATAAATTCTTTATTTTAGTGGCGATTATCAAAAAATATGCATTTAAATTTGTAAACTATGTTGAAAAAATAAAGTTAGGTAACAAAAAATCTTCTCACTTTTATATGTGCCTGATGATATTTACTACATATTATTTTCTTATATATCCGAACTATATAAAATGTTATTAGGTGTACAAATAAATTTCCGCCGTTCTTATTAAAAAATTAAGTATTTGATGATTTTAAATGATGTAAAATTGCTTGCTGAGTTACTCCTAATATAAGTGCCTGTTTTTTTTGCGTTTGGCATGGATTTTCAACCAATAATATTTCAAATTCTGCGTATTCGTACACTTTCAGCCTTCCGTTACGTATTTTATCTTCGACGTTACAGTCTCTATTCTTGAACTATAAAAACCATTCATGAAAACTTCTCTAACTTAAAAAAGCCTCGACATATGCCTTTACAAGCAATCGATGCTCATCAGATGCAGATTTCTTTAAATGAAATAATTTAATCAAAAGTTCTCGCAAATGGTGCTTATTCGGCCTAAAACTCGACATTTTCGAAGGAAAAAAAATATCCGATACCAATACAAAATCACTAATATATCAAAATTATGTTGTCGAGAGATGTCTTACTTTACGGTATGACATTTTACATCAGACCATTTTAACCATAATTTAATGATAAAGCCATACTTTGTTGAACGGCGATAACTTATTTGTACACCTAATATTAAAAAATTATTTATTTTATCAAAAATTTTTGTTAATTATATTGCATACACGATCCAGTAAAAAATGCAACGTTGATATTTATGTGCGACACATAAGTTACATTATAAGATTTAATATTATATACAAAGATTGTCTACTTTCTATTTTTATCCCATTATATATAAAAATATGTTTTTTTATCATATGAATATTTTATTTCAATCATTTGGAATTTTTCGTTGTTTATTACAACACGGATCACGTAAATTTTCATCTACTATTTTAATATTGAGTTTTTCTACTTCAATTTTATGAGTCAAAGGTTTATCCGATGGTTCGTATGTTTTAAAGAAAGCATGCGTACGAAGAGACTTGTGTCGTTTAATGGTTTCTGGGTCAATATGTAAATCATGATCATTTAAACTTGTAACAATTACGTCTCCTTCTTTTGGATACATTTCACATGTGCAGTCATGTTTTTTTATATAAATGAAATGTAAATCCATAACGTTTGTACCAGTAAAACCAGTTTTAACTAAATCTTCACCTTTTTTATATCGAGAAAAAAAATTATATGAGTTATTCTCTGCCAAGACATTTTCAGGTATAATACGTTCTACTTCCATAGTCATTAATTCTGTCTTATATTTGTTTTCGTATTCATGTATATCAAGCGATTCAATGTCATCTATCTCCTTTGGTATTTCATTTGATTCTTCATCTGTTAATTTAATTGATTTTGGTGTCAGATAATCGCTCAACACATATCTTTTGCATGGATCTTGATGTATTATTTCATTGCCAGTTTTATTCTCTTTCTTTGATTGAGATGCTGTTATTTCTTGGATTCTTATTGATTTTAAAATCTCAAGTAACTCGTATACCACTGGTGCAAAAGCAGGATAACCAAATGCACCTGCTGCATCTGTTGGCCCATCTTGGCCATCTGTACCACCACTAAATATTACTACATCATAAGCTGCAAGTAGTGGATTACTTTTGACCTTTGCTAACCAATCTAAAGAGAAATATAATGCCAATTCTTGATTTCTTCCACCTTTCCCTGTACCAGTAACTTTAACGGTTGGTTCACCAGCAGCTATTAAAACTACACCACCTCCATTAACATTTTCGATCATAGAATAAATTTCTTTTACTTTTTCAGCTGTTAAAGAAATGATGCCTGATTTATTAACATTGGTAAGAAAATCTTCTATACTTAATGTTTTGTTCAGTGCAAGACATATTAGATTTGCCATATTCACGTATGCTAAGCTAACATCATGAACATGGCCTTTAATATTATTTTGTAATATTATTGGTACAAGTTTTTTACGTAAAGCTTCTACTCTTGCTTCTTCTACAGCAGTCATATTATTAGCTAAAATAATGTTACTGACATGCTTGAATTTCTTTTCTGAATCTAATAAAGGTGTATCATTAAAAGTTTCAGCAGATGTAATAAGATTTTTTAAATCACTTTCTATAGTTTTGAATAAATCATATTTTTTTAAAACAGCGATAACTTCTTCCGACAATTTTGGATTATAAACGGTAGGACCACTAGCAATTAACTCAATGGGATCATCTATGATGTCAGATATAATTAGAGAAATAATTGAAGCTGGGTAAGCCATTCTAGCAAGGCCACCGCCTTTAACCATGGATAACTTTTGTCTTAATATATTAACTTCTGTTATATCAGCACCAGCATTTTGCAATTCTTTACATAAACGTATCTTATCTTCAGAATCTATTGTAGGTCTAGGCATATAAAGTAACGCAGATCCTCCACCTGATACCAATACGATTAGAGTATCTGTCTCAGTTAATGATTCAACTAGATCTATAATATCATGCGTTGTGTTTAAAGACCTATCATCTGGTTGATTGTTTACAGCACCTTCTCTAAATTCAAGCATAGTTGTTTTCTGATTAGGAAAACTAGATGTTTCATCAAACGTCCATATTGAATCTTTAGACATTTCAGGTACGCTAACTATACCCTTGACTAACCGGTTACCAAGTATTTTTTCCAATTCTATAGCCATGTTCATAACAGCTTTACCAAAACCTACTATATAAACTTTTTCTCCTATTGGGAGTCTTTTATTCTCAACAAACAAAGTTCCATTTTTGAATTTCACTTTATCCTTTATTATTTGCTTAGGAGAAACAGCTTTGATAGCGGAAAGAAACATTCCTTTCAAATTGGATCTTACTTCATTCAATAATATTTTGGTAGCCATGTTGAAAGAAATTTGATTTCTTTTCCAAATCTTGAATAAGCCAAAAATTAGAGCAATAAAAGAAAAATAATAAATCAGGAAAAAACACAAACCTTAAATTAATTTGTAAAGCTTTCAAATGTCATGAGTATGTGTTGTGTTAACCGTGTTCGCTGATCTTCCTTATGTTGCAAAAATTTATTCAAAAAGGTACACTTTTCTAATCACTTTTTACACTACTACATTTAAATTAATTATTAGTTTTATGAGTATACTTTTATAAATTCAAATTATAATATTCTATATAGTAACTTAAACCTTAAAACGTTTCACATTTAACCAAAAATTTAGCTTAACGTTTTTTACTTTAATACGTCACGCAACATTGTGTTACGTTCCTAGATTTATAAGTTTTATTCAAAAATATAAAATCTTATTTTATATCAATACATTAATAATTTGCGTACTATTATTATCGCGATCAAATTACATACTAATCTAGAAGTGCGGATGAAAATTAAATAGTAAAAAAAATACACTACAGATGGATTCTTCCTTTTTGACGCACTTCTCAAATCAAATCATGTTTTCCCTTGGATCGCAGAAAAATTACAGACGTATTTAATTGGCTTGATAATATTCACCTCTCAATTTATTTCCTTTCAATACAAATTGAAAGTATTGATCTAATTATCTACTGTAGAAAATAAATTCTACGATAACAACTTTACGAGAAGTTATTTTGGAAGGTCGGTATAATAGAAATCTATGGTCAATGGGTATTGATTGAAGGTATTGATAAAATAGAAACCTACAGATTTAAAATTTATATAAAAATTTATATAAAAATTTATATAAAACTATTGTTTTTTTTTGTTATGTATAATTAACCCTCTATAGGCCGAATTTTTTTCTGAAATGTAAAATAATTTCTGCAGCAGAATTTATTTTTACATTTTAGGTTGATGATATTGCCAACTGTTATCAATATTGTGTTTAATTATTTCAGAGACATTATTTAATTAAGATGTATATGTCATCTTGTGAAACAAATTAAAACTATTTGGTAAAATGTGAATATATTAGCTTGTGACTTGAAAGTTACATGGGCCCATAGAGGGTTAAGTAAAAATGATATAGTAAACTGAATAAATAGTGAAGGAAGATATATATTTTTTAATTGCATTAAATTAAATCCCGTATAAAAGTAACCAGCGACAGCAGTGGGATAATTTATCGCGTAAAAAAAGATCCATGTGCGAAAAAGACGAGGGCACTTAAATATTTTTTTAGAGTAGTGAAGAAGAGTTTATCTCATTTGTATCAGATATCTCATACCGAGGGCTCTTATCAGATAACAAAATTCCCATTGGCGTTGTAACACATTTATTATTGATATTTTATTGAGCAATGTGAAAATCATTATAAAGGATTGAAGTTTTATTATCAGACTTTTAGAGTTCTTTTTTTTCTAAGCATGGCTGTTTAAACAACAATGAAACATTCTTTTCGAGTATATGTGGTAGATCATAATCATTCTAATCTCTTTCCAACAAGATATAAGTTACATGTATATGGTATATCATTTTACAATAATACTCATGATCATCGATGCGTTTTCATAAATCATTACGTGTTAATGCTCACTCAACGATCGTAGTTGTCGAATGAACATTAGTGAAACTAATATCTCGCTTGGCTTGTAATATCCACGTTTCTAAACCATAATCCGAGACGACAAGCTTTACCAAGACCTCGATTTGATGTCGGCTAAAATTCGACTCAACCGTCTTTATCGGTTTTCTTTTAAAAGTTACGCTTCTCTTGGTTTTCCTTTAGATCGAAACCTCCTGTTATTTTCTTTCTTGCGTTTTATATTAGGTGTTGGAAATAATTCGTAGCGTTTTTTTTACAAAATAACGATTTATTTGAAATTAAAGTAAAAAATTACATTATTGAAAATACTGCTCATCGCTTGCCACTACTTTTTCCCATTTTTCAGGTAACTGTCGAATACCCCGTCGAAAAAAATGCCAATTTGGCAATCCTCATAAGATGTTAATTTTTCCCCTGATAAACCATGAGCCATTGATCGAAACAGGTGGTAATCCGAAGGGGCAATATCCGGAGAATACAGCGGGTGGGTTAAGACTTCCCATTTCAATGTTTCCAGGTATGTTTTCACTTGCGTTTCACCACGTGAGGTCGAGCATTGTCGTGCAGTAAAATAACTTTATCGTGCCTTTTGCTCCATTCCGGCCATTTTGAAAAATAAGATGTGTTGTAAAAAAACAGCTAATAACAGCTGATTTACGATAAATTCGTTTCTCGAGGTAAAAACAAAATACTGTAATAACCACGCCATCTCTCATCAAACGCTACGAATTAATTCCAACACCTAATACATGTCTGTTATCTATATATTGGGTTGTTCGGAAAGTAATTTCGTTTTTCCCGTCAGAGGACTTAATTACGTTTTTTCGAAACCAACTTCACACTTAAGCCGCATAACCATTATATTGTTTGACAGCTGATATTGCAAGGCTTGTTTGTTAAAAATTTTGTTTGATTCTTTGGAATAGTTTCTGTTTGGTGTCATATCAAAGATGGAAAATCGAAAGCATTTTCTGCATATTTTACTCTTTTACTATCGAAAAGGTAAAAAATGCAGTTCAAGCAAGGCAAAAATTATGTGATGTGTATGGAGAAGATGTATTAATCGAACGACAATGTCAAAATTTGTTTGCAAAATTTTGTTCCGGCAATTTCGATGTCGAAGATGCACCACGTTTTGGAAGGCCTGTTGAAGCCGATGAAGACAAAATAAAGGCATTGATAGATGCAAACCGCCGAATAATAAATCGTGAGATTACTGAGAGGTTAAATTTGTCGAATTTGACCGTTCATGATCACATAAAATGACATATCTTAATTTCAAAACCAAAAAAAACGAAATGACTTTCCGAACAACCTAATACTTATATATATATATAAAACAATGCATTATATATTAGATTCTTACATATGCAATTACAACGTTTGTTATTATCGCGAGTATCCTATTTAATGATATTCCATGATGAAGTAAACCTTTTATTAGATACTATCCGGTACGAGAAGGAACGAGGAGCAATTATCGTGATAATGGCGAAACAGCTTCCTTCTTTATCGCATCCAAGAGGAGGAAGAAGATCCTGCTGTGTAAAATGCGTTAAGAATGTCAATGAGAAGAGTTTACCGTCTAACGCGTGCTGTTGGATCTGTTGCAGGTAGGTATTGCTTCCCGAATGGAATAGAAGGAAGAAGAAAAGTCAAAAGAAAGGAGACGAAGTGCGAGCGAGAGTGGTAACCTGGCGATCATCGTTCAACTAGTACGTCCAATGACACGACGCTTTTATTTATGATTCCGAGAAAGATCTTTTTCTTGTTATCTTCTCGAGCTCCTATGGAAGTATCCCACGAGTTCTCAAAGTTGATCTAAAACTTTAATACTTTGATATTTTTTTCATTCGTCGTATTAGGGGAAACACATTTCTTGAATTGGAACAAACTTATTTCCAACAAACTTTATTTAACGTTATTATAAAGTTATAATTTGTACACCTAATTTAGATTATTTAGCTTATTTTCATTTCATTAATTTGAAAGTTTCTACAAGAAAGTTATTCGAAATTGTCAATTTTTCAGTTGTACAAATATAAAAAGGGCAATATTAATTAGGGCAGGTAAAACATATGCGCGGACATAGGAAATGAAAGAGAAGAAGAGAAGTAGACGAGGATGTAACGCTTTCCGCGGCTTATAATATGAAGCGATGCCGCAGTTGTAATGCTAATGCAAGTCTCTCGTTAGCCTGACCCCGCTTTCGTAATGCTTTATTACATAATATCTCCGTACTGTGTCTCTCCTCGTGGTCGCATTCGCGCCAACTCCTTATCGCGGAGAATTCTACTGCGGGAATAGTGTTCTTTCTCTCTCTCTCTCTTTTTCTTTTATTTTCTTTTCTTAAAGATCGAGACACGAGATCGAAGTCTCTTGTTCAATGAAATTCGAGCGAAAGTGAGACCACGAAGGTAATTTAATTAATAGATACTTCAAACCGATATATCGGTATCGATCGGTTACCAGTTCATCGATGAATTATTCGTCTCGTGACATACATACACATACAAATATATTGCTATACATAAGATATTTGGTACTTGCTTCTGCTCGAGGAAGTTTCATTATTATTTAAATATATTCAAGTTAAAAAGATTCATATTTGTGCCCGTAATTATGAAAATGATCAAATGCAAGTCAAAGTTATTTCACGTTAAATTATCTTCAAATAAATTAATGTATTAGGTGTACAAATAAATTTCCGCCGTTCTTATTAAAAAATTAAGCATTTGATGATTTTAAATGATGTAAAATTGCTTGCTGAGTTACTCCTAATATAAGTGCCTGTTTTTTTTTGCGTTTGGCATGAATTTTCAACCAATAATATTTCTAATTCTGCGTATTCGTACACTTTCAGCCTTCCGTTACGTATTTTATCTTCGACGTCACAGTCTCTGTTCTTGAACTATAAAAACCATTAATGAAAACTTCTCTAACTTAAAAAAGCCTCGACATATGCCTTTACAAGCAATCGATGCTCATCAGATGCAGATTTCTTTAAATTAAATAATTTAATCAAAAGTTCCCGCAAATGGTGCTTATTCGGCCTACAACTCGACATTTTCGAAGGAAAAAAAATATCCGATACCAATACAAAATCACTAATATATCAAGATTATGTTGTCGAGAGATGTCTTACTTTACGATATGACGTTTTACATCAGACCATTTTAACCATAATTTAATGATACTGTCCTATTTTGTTGAACGGCGGAAACTTATTTGTACACCTAATAATATATTTTTTACGATATTGTTCAAAATTGACTATTTAATAGTGTTTGTTATTTCAATATTATATGGTATTTATTTAGTGCTCAAATTTAATCCTTTAAATATTTCAATACAAGAGATACATGACTTAAAACGTGAGATCAAATTGATGAAAGACTTTAATTTATGATTATTCATTAATATTTTGTTCTTCTTTCTTTTATCGATGATATGAAAGATCAGCCTAAGAAGAAAATAATTTATCTCGAAGAAACGATTATTTCGATTTACGAAGCTCCTTTCAAGGTTACTTTTCTTTCTCCAACATTCCAAGTAAAAGGATCGTTGAGTAAAATGTATTCGATGATCGAGTAAAGAGCGAGAAATTCTATGCTCGTATTCCTACTTGTCATTTTGATTATTTTCTTCTGTTCCTCTTCCATTCGATTAGCCGTTTAGCTACATGCAAAAAAAGTCGAATCATTCCTAGAATGATTTCTTAACACCTCTCGTGCTTGTAAATACGTGGGATCTCATGTACCAAATGATCTTTATTCCTTCATATCCTTATTCGTATAACTTTGTAGTAGGAGTTCAGAGAGATTGTTGATATTAATTTCAAATACTTTATCGATCATGTCACTCTCAATATTTTTTATTCCATGTTTTTTTCTTGTTCTTTCTTACTCGTATACTTGAGTTTTCTTATCGTTGTCAGAAAAATCAATGCATTTTACAAAGTTCATTGCTCGTAATCGAAAGTCATTCGAATGAGTCATCCAAGGCCAACGAGAAAGAAATCGCGACACACGCTCGTTATTAAGAAATTTATTTTAAAATATATTCCCGAATACATTTGATTTTTATCATATTTCAAAAAATTAATTTATTAAAATAGCATAAGGAAATTTAAAGTTATCAAAAGTCTTTTTCTAGGTTTATATTTTGACGATTAGTATTAATTAAATATCAATCACAATGAGACTGAATAGAAATACGAGAAAATTGAATGATTCCGACTAGCACGTTACATTCGATCTGCCTGCGGTGAAACGACGATGATGACACCGACAGGTGTTCGTAAGAAAGCAAAACCATATCTTTGGCGAACCAATCAACTTGCACCTGCTCTCGTGCAAACCTCCATTTTTTTTTCGAACATTAAAATTTTCTTTCTTACGTATGGAATATGAATGTTATGCTGATCTCAATATATTTTCAATATTTAAAATATACTTTCAATATTAAAATTATATTTCCAATATTTTATTATCAAATTCTGAGGTTATTATAAAAATAAATAATTTATTTTATAAATAGATAAAACTTTACAAGCTAATTTCTTTCAGAATATAATTTTGGAGAAAAGTAATCGGTTTTTGAAATCGTTTAGAAACTGTCAGTACACTTTGTGCTATAAAAAAAATTGAGTAAATCAATTGCGCAATCTATATTTTGCGCAATCCTTGGTCCTTTGACAGGAGAAACTCCTATACATTAATAGGAAATATAAATGATGAAATTGTTAATGATAAGATCAATAGTGTGAGTTTAATTTCTAAGAAGTGTTCGTGTTATTGTAGTTCACTGCATCTCGTAGCAGCCACGAATATACTTTATGTACATACGTACGCTTGTTAAGAGCATTAGATTGTAACACGACGAATTGGCGGATTGGCTAGAATCGGTTATTATTTAGGTCGGCGAAAATGAGTGGGGGGTTATAGGTCGACTTGCTTTTTGTTTCGAGCGAGCGAAAGTGTTTCACTCCTTATTTTATGTTCGTTTAGTACCACAAGGTAACGTCGTTGTCATAACTGATGCTATACGTGTAAGGTAAAATTAAAATAATACCATAAGTCGAACATCTTAACGCGAAAGTATTAAATATTTCAAATTAAATATTCAAACATAAATGTAAAATATATATAAAAGTGCATGTTAAGTATAACTGTAAAAACAGGTTTTTTTCATGTTTAACAATTTATCATCCTTCATTTTTATTATTATTTAAATGTTTGTTAGTATCAGAGTTTAAAGAATATAATACTCATTAAAGTAAGAATAATACAAAGTACATTTGTTTAACGATGAAGTACCATCTCTTGAATATTAAACAATTTCGATCTTATATTTTATTAGATGAAAATTTTCTACTCAAAACAAAGAATGTTAAAAGAAATGAATTTCAGTTAAAACAATTTATTATATTAGTAGAGTACAGTAGAGTGTTCGATATATCTTAAATGATTGCTAATTATATGAAGGAAATGTATATTGTATCTTAAAAGTATTGAGTATAAATTCTACGTACCGTCTTCTTCGAAATCAACTGTTACACTAGCT
The DNA here is from genome assembly GCA_023678845.1 of Mischocyttarus mexicanus. Taxonomy (NCBI): domain Eukaryota; kingdom Metazoa; phylum Arthropoda; class Insecta; order Hymenoptera; family Vespidae; genus Mischocyttarus; species Mischocyttarus mexicanus. The sequence goes on along the minus strand of JACGTP010000052.1, from coordinate 657,067 downwards.
CGATATTATCTATCAAAATTTGTTTTTCGAAAGTTGTTTACATGATTAACAGCGGGGATAAATTCAATTAATCTCAAATATTATTCTCGTTAAACGAACACCACTTCTAAGAAATCTTATTCTATGCGCATGTGAGTGCATACACATTTAAATCTAAAAGAATATTTATCTGAAAAGAATGAAAGTTAGTAAGACATTTTTTAATTAATACTTCCGTCCAGTAACGACATCCCGATCGTAGAATTTATCTAAAAACATATTAAATTAAAAGATATCGAAATTCTTTTATATTTTAAATAACGTTAGAAAGAATTTAATGTTTAAACTGATGTATACGTGTTAGAACAATCTTAAATATAAGAAGGGTGCATTAGAGTAATAAACATAAGCTAAATAAAAGTTAAATTATTATAGGAAATGAATACTATAATTTAAATGTAATAAGTATAAGTTCTGCGTACCTTCCTCTTCGAAATCCACTGTAAGACTGGCTCGATGTCATCTATGAATGTCATTTGATAGAAAGTTGTTGACGTTACTTACGGCCAATATAAATTCTTTTTATTTCGAATATTATTCTCGTTATACTTACACCACTTGCAAGAAATCTTATTTTATGCGCATGTGCGTGCATACACGTCTAAATCTAAAAGAATATTTATCTGAAAAGAATGATAGTTATTAAAACATTTTTTTATTATTATTTCGGTCCAGTAACGACATCCGGTGTATAACATTTACCTAAAACCGTATAAAATAAAAAGATATCGAAATTATTTTATATTTTGACTTACGTTAGAAAGAATGTAGTGTTTAAAACAATGTATATATGTGTTTAAATAATCTAATAAATAAGTAGATACAGTATTACAGTATTACAGTAGCGGACAAGTCTTAAATAATTGTTAAATTATCGAAGGAAATGTATATTATAATTTAAAAGCTCGGAATATAAGTACGATGTTGTGTCTTCTTCGAAATCAACAGTTAGACTGGCTCAATGTTATTCATAAAAGTTTTTTTTCGAAAACTGTTTCCTTGATTATCTGAAGGGATAAATTCTATTTATTTCGAATATTATCCTCGTTACACATGCGCTACTTGTAGGAGATCTTTATGCGCATGTGCGTGCACATACACATCTTAAGGGATACACCTAGTGTGACCGCCTAAAAGAAAGGTGATTTTTGGGAATTTAAAAAAAAAAAAACTACTGCATGAAATGTTTTAAAATTTGTAGGATATATTTATACATAAATAATGAATATACAGTGAAATTTCCAAATAAAAAAATTTAATTTTCAGCGAGTTATTCGCTATCTCCCAAGTCACTAAAAAAAAAGGTTCTTGCGGCCTTCACCGTGGCTGAATTAAAAAAATAATAAAAAGATTATAAAACTAGAAGGTATTGCCTATACAATGACCTACGATTGTGAAAAAAATTGAAATTTTGTCCTTTATGATAGTCATTTAAAATTTTTCTATTGACTGTTGTTTTTTATGATTTTCTGACGAAATAATTTAATAATTGACAGTGGATTTTTGTATGTATTAGGTGTTGGAATTAATTCGTAGCGTTTGATGAGAGATGGCGTGGTTATTACAGTATTTTGTTTTTACCTCCAGAAACGAATTTATCGTAAATCAGCTGTTACTAGGTGTCATTTTACAATACATCTTATTTTTCAAAACGGCCGGAATGGAGCAAAAGGCACGATAAAGTTATTTTACTGCACGACAATGCTCGACCTCACGTGGTGAAACCAGTGAAAACATAACTGGAAACATTGAAATGGGAAGTCTTAAACCACCCGCCGTATTCTCCGGATATTGCCCCTTCGGATTACCACTTGTTTCGATCAGTGGCTCATGGTTTATCAGGGGAAAAATTAACATCTTATGAGGATTGCCAAATTGGCATTTTTTTCGACGGGGTCTTCGACAGTTACCTGAAAAATAGGAAAAAGTAGTGGCAAGCGATGAGTAATATTTTCAATAATGTAATTTTTTATTTTCATTTCAAATAAATCGTTATTTTGTAAAAAAACGCTACGAATTAATTCCAACACCTAATAGGATAAAATAAATTGCTTCTATACTCATATATGTACACAGAGACAATAATTTTATTCACAATTAGTTAAAAGTGGTTAAGTATATGCATCCGTCATATCCTTACATTAGTTTATGACCTCGAATGACGTAAAAGCTCTAAGGATCGAGAGATTAAACGAAGTGCTTCTTTTTTTCTTAGCGAACTCATCGTTCGTCATCGAGGAAGAAAATAAACAAGAAGTTCAGAGGTAGTGTTCATTTTTGCGCTATAAAGATTATTCGAAAGCGTATTCTCTGAAGGAAGAAAAGTCGAGGATACAATAATTGTCGTAATGATGAAAGATGAACGTTTTATTTATGGCTTCTCGTTAATACGTTCATTAGTTTTTCTCCTTACATTCTAATAACAGTAAAAGATCTATTTTTTTTTTTCTTCTTATTTTTCCTTGATGAAGCATAGACGAGATGAAGATAAAAAGATTTGTCTTAATACTAGATTTACGTATGTTGGTAATATACTTATTTTTACTGAAGTGAGCCAATTTGACTCAAGAAAATTGAAGTTTTTTGCAAAGAAAATAGTTTCAAATCAATTTAAATGAAAGATTTATTATTAAAATATTCATTGAAAAGATTTTTTACATATATATTCTACTTTTGAAATACATTTCCCACAAGTATTTCTATTACATTTAGCACAAAGGTTTTTACATCCTATTTCTATTGCATGATTCTTGAACTTGACAATTCTTCCTTGCATCAGTAGTATGAATTTTTGTCATTGGAATGAAAGTGTTCTCGACTTCTTCTCTATATTTACTTCTTAGCTCTTTAGTCAATTGGAAAATAAAATCTTTTCTTGAAATATTTACTTGAGTGGTCTCTTTATACAGAATCCAAGCATTGATAGCTGCTAAATCTAAAATGTTATAGAAAACTTGTAGAGATCATCTGCGTGAACTTGCTTCAACGCTATATTTTCGGGTCATTTGGTCAAGTACATCCACACCATACTTGGTGCTATTATAATAGGTTACTGTTTCTGGAAGAAGTTTTTTAATTTTTTCAATTGTTATTTTTTTATGTTTTGAACTTAGCAGTAAAACTTTTTTATTAAGCTTGCTTTTATAAATGAATGGTCAGGATATAATTCTCAGATTTATAAAGTTTTGTAGAAAACCGTGTCATTTTATCTTGCTTAGCTTTCGCAATTTTAGGTAATTCTTTTCGGTTTGCACGTATAGTGCCAACCAAAGTAGTTTTCTTTGCTAATAACTTTTTTGCAAGTGACATGCTTGTAAAAAAATTATCTGTAGTAATATTTCGTCCACAACCTAAATATGGTTCTGCAAGCTTAGTTACCACAAATTCACTCAAGGGAATGTTTGATCCTTGGGTTTTATCCTTGCCCAAGTACGGAAAACCGTTTTTAAGGTATTTGCTTCTAACATCGGATGCCAGCCAAAATTTGATGCCAAATTTATTCGGCTTATTCGGCCTGTATTGTATAAATCGGCATTTAGCTTTAGGCCTGTTATGAGCAATAAATTTCATGTGTTATGCGATTGACTGTTAAATCATTCTATGAGTCAAATTGGCTCACAACAGTAAAAATAGGTATACTAGATTCGATAATGCAAAATGAAAGGGTCTGCAGGGAAAAGGAATCAGCATTTACATATATTTCATTACTTCACTAAAAACCACCGTATGTTTAAAAACATAATATTAAAGTTTTATATATACCGCAAATGCTTTTTATTTGGAACGAAACTCGACATATTCATTGATATTAACGACTATGACGCTATTATTTTGAGGTTGTTTTTGGAGGTTAATGTCAATAGAAAACAATCGTGTATATAACAAATCATAGAAATGCCTACATCCTGCTAGCGACATTCTACTGTAAAAACCGGCAAACTTCAACTTACACTCCTGGTACATGCATAATATATTAATTATATTAATTATATTAATTATGCATATATTATTACGATCTTTATCGTGCCTTTTGCTCCATTCCGGCCGTTTTAAAAAATAAGATGTGTTGTAAAAAAACACCTAATAACAGCTGATTTACGATAAATTCGTTTCTGGAGGTAAAAACAGAACATTGTAATAACCACGCCATTTCTCATCAAACGCTACGAATTAACTCCAACACCTAATATATGCATATATTAATTATATTAATTATGCATTAATATTATTAATTATATATTAATTATGCATAATATATTAATTATATCTAACTTAGGATTGGAGGGTTCCATGCATACAGTTTTTGGAAAATTTCGCATCTTTGCTAATATAAAAATATATAGAAAAAATTGAAATAAAATTAAATGAAATTAAATGAAATTTAATGAAATTTAATGAAATTTCGATGATTTGAGTGAAAAATAAAATTTGCCATCATTTATTTACATCGTATATAATATTTAGCAATGTCATTGTCAGTTGGTGATTCGCATTACGTTCGTCGAAACTCGTCGTGTCCGGGAAGTAGAACTATTAACGCTTTTAACATTCTCGTGGCAACGCCTATATAATGTCCATACACGATGTTATGTGGGCGTAAGGTAATACCTTCGCGCGGTACCACCACTTTATCCTATCACATTTACAATATATACATTAAGAATACATTAAGAATTCTTTTTTGTCAACTTGTTCGACCTATTTTGGAATATGGAAGTATTATTTGGTCTCCTTATTGCATCACTCATAGTTATGACATTGAGAAAGTGCAACATAAATTTTTGAGGCTTGCTGCCAATCATTGTGGCCATCCTATGCCTTTTTACTGTCATAATTATGATTCTATTCTTGATCGTATGAACCTATCTACCTTAAGTAAACGTAGGATGATTGCAGACATCATTTTTGTGTGTAAAACTGCTAATGGTCTCATTAATTGTTCAGATATCGTCAATATCTTTTCTCTTAATGTTCCATTGAAGAATTTAAGAAGTCGTGAATTATTGCACATTCTACCTCATAGTACTTCCTATAGCTACTATAGCTCTTTTAACAGAATGTTTTCTAATGTAAATCGTTATTGTAATCACTTTGATATTTTTTCTCAATCTATTTCTACTGTAAGAAATATTTTGAACCGTACGTTGTAATCTTATTTTGTATATTTTTTTTTTTTTTTTGTACTAATGGGTTTATCCCGTATGATAAATAAATAAATAAATAAATAAATAAATAAATTGCTTGATTCGGCAAAAGTGTTTAATAAGTTGAGACCTTTGTCACGCTAAGCTTTTCAATTTCTTTTATTTGATAATAATATCTTTTTTCATTTACCGTGAGAATTTCGTTATAATTATATCACGTTTGCGTGACCGATCATGGTAGTTTATTTTATGTTCTTTTATTTCTTTCTCTCAAAATTAGATATTTATCTTTTCGAGTGAAACTTTTATTTAAAGGAGAAAGTTGTTTTTTATTTTTTACTACACGTGTATCTCTTTTCAGAAGTCATTTTTAGGTCATACTGGTTTTTCATCCCGAGAAGTTTTTTTAATTTTACTTACACGAAATAAAAAAAAAGTAATTGTTATCGATATATTTGTAAAATTTATATCTCTTTTGAACAATTAATAATAATTTTTTAAAGAATTTAGGATCAATAGTGCATTGTCGTATGTCATGGATGTCGTGAAGAAAAAATTTGATTGTTTTGTTTATTCATTAATTGGCTATTATCATTTACGACGATGGAAAGGTTGCATTATATCTTCTTTCTCTTTCTTTCGTTCACCAATAGATCTCTATCGGATGGTGCTGAATAAAATACGGTCTCTGTTACGTAACGATTTCAACATGTCTTTCACTTGTACAGAGATTATCTCTGGCTTCTGGTGATACCGTCAATCATTTCAGTCTATCGAGTGCACATACAGTCTCGTCAATCTAGTCTGACTTTGTCCTCAAAATGGATATTGCTCCCACTTGACAGCAAAAAATTTTAAAAGGTAGGGAATATGGTCTATATTAAGAGGTGCATAATGCATTTTCTGAAAAAGGTGTGTATTTTGTATGAAAAATCGAAATGTGAAAGAAACCGCGAAAAAATCAGGTTTCCCCGTAAATCTTGACTTATATCGCGGAAACTAATAGTTTTTGATAAAAAATTTACTATAAATAATTTGATCATTATGAAATTTTCTTTCAAGTGGAGAACATGCGATATGCCAAATTGCAATAATTTTCTTGCAAATGGCGATCGCGTAAAATAACAAAATTCTGAAAACGATTTTTTTTACGTATTGTTTTTCAATAGTTAATGTTAATATATTTTTATGAAATTTATGGTAAAGTAACTAGACTATTTTCGTTCGATGATTTTCTAATTATATGCATTTTCATTCTGTATATATATATTTATTAAGTATAATCATTTTATCCTTCAGATGCTTTCATTATTTATGGATAAAACAGAGAAAAGAGTAGGTGTCTGATATGAAACAAGGAATTATATTTTTAACAAAGAAAAATTTATTTACGTTGAAAAAGTCGAGATGAGTTTGTATATTAGAAAAGAAAAATAAATACTCGAGTGTATGAAAAATAAATAAAAAGAATAAAGCAGTAACTAGCCGAGATGTAATTGATTATGCATCATTGTGAAATAAATCCGACACTTGATCATATTTTAAAGTCCTTTTCAGTTCTACGGATGCCACGAAAGTTATTCGTGCGAATTATGAACGCGTATCATACAATGTCCGATTCAAAAAATTGTAAAATGTTACGATTACCTATTAGAATTTTTTTTTATTGAAAATTATTCATATAATATGTTTAATATTAAACCCTACCACGCCGAGGTCAAACGTTAAAAAGGTTAAAAATTATAGTCAGCTTACGTTTAGATGTACTTTGTCCTTATATCCATAAGTGCAGGTATCCATATATGTATATATCACTTTTCACCACTACACACACTCACTCACATATGCATATCACTTGCATAAGAAGAAAACACGCACACACGATACGATATAAATGATATACTTTAAATAATATCCTTGTTATTCCTTCCGACGCTCGAAGAAGACTAACGATTATTATGAAAAGTAGTTACGAATACATACGACAGGTACCGAACATACATGAAGGTCAATAACAAATCTAACGACGAAATTCAAAATAGAATAGAAATGACAACGTTCGGTTATCGACACTGGCCGAGGAGTGACGGAGAGAAACGAACGTAAACAAAACATGGAACGTTCAACTAAACCGGTAGTTAAGGAATGTTTTTCTATGTGTATTTGATAAGTAACGAATTTCTTGGAATTCACCGAGAGATACACGAACATAACCGATGTTGAGCTCGTTTGACTTGGATGTACACCTTTGCCTATCTTTCTCTCAATACATTCAGTACGTGTGGGATTATTACTTTATTTTTGTCTAGCTGACCTACTTTTGTATCGTTGACCTATTTTTCTTAACAATGACCTACTTTTGAACAGCTGTTTTCTATTTCTAATGATTGATTTTTATTTTTATTTCTTTATATTTAGATAATTAATAAGTATATGTACGTATATGTGGATTATATTCGATTAAAAATTATTACAAAATAATTGTTTGATGTATCTGAAATTTTTGATAAGCCTAATTACATTATATATATATATTAAAAATTACAAAATATATCCTATTTCTTTTGTTTTAAATTTTACTATCATATTCTATAAGATTTGTGAAACATTTAAAAGTACTGTATTTGTGAATATTTAAAATTAATCTTAAATAATTAGATTCAACTGAGAATTCTTAATAAAAAGTGACTAACATTGTAGATGTTTAAAAAAAGATGACTCTATTTATAATAAATAAAAAAGAAAAAATATTTTGGACATATCGCGCGAGCCCTATTGAATCTCATTCAACTTTTTATCTATTATCGCTTCTATTATTGAAAAAATATTTTATAATGAAAAGAAATAGAGGTCAACATTGCGTTTTTTTCGTTCCGGTATATTAAAATAAGCCAAAAAAATTATCTTTCTAAGTAGTATATTTAGAATGAAAATACCCCTTTCATTATAAGATTGTAATCGTTCGATCGAGAAGATACATTTAATTTCAAAGGACGCCTTAAAGATAGGCAGGAAGAAGCCGGTTGTTCCTTTCGCGTCATCGAACGCAACTTCCCGCTGTTTCTTTGTATCTCTTTAATGATCGACTTGACGCTTGTCGTACGCTTGTCGTATATGGTTCAGAATACACAATCATTACGTGGGTTGCAAGGCGATCGTTTACACACGACACGCGTTCTACGTAATTGAACACTGCAAATCTCTAAGGTATATCTATACACATATGTTAAAAGAAAGTGAGAAGGCGATTAATATATACATACATATATATATATATATATATATACATGTTATTAAGAATACGTACATGTAAATCCTGAGTTATACTAATTAGTGTATGCAACATATAATTTTAATAAGATAATTAATGCAAGCGCCTATGTATGTTACACATCTTGCCCGTGTATACGTGCGAATGTACGTGTGACGAATTAAACCGTTTATTAACTATAAAATTATATCAAATTATCTTACGGAGACATCATTTTTTCTTTTTTGTATTTACAATTATTCTTTTATTGCACGACTATCTGAACAATTATTTTCATATTATTTTCTTTCTTATTGAATCAATACCTTACGTAGATTTTTCTATCTTATTATTTCAAACGATTTGTCTCTAATTAACTGTTTGTACGATCAATTACAAGCACGAGAAAAAGAAATTTGAAAAGATCGACTTATCTAGGGCTTGTTAAAGAGTTTAAAAGAGTATAACGAGAAATGTCGAAATTCACTTGTTGTTAAGTTGCGTTAATTTTTTAATGTCATATCCCCATTGTTATATAAACCCGTTAACGGTACTCTAGAAAATAATAATGTCCGGTACTCTTAAATTGACTCACACTTTAGCAGTTAAGGGTTTAGTCGTAGCAACAAGATATCCAGTGCAGTCGTCTCGAGAACAGGGGGAACTATTATCCGGAAGTAAGACCAAATGCGAGAGATTAGATCGTCTAATAAATAGACTACAGTGTCACGAACGCGTATATTAACCTATTTATACCAAATTTCATTCTATATTAAATAAAACGATTCTTAAAGATATTTTGCCATCTGATATACTCGCGATTAGAAGTAAAAACAATTTCGCGTGTCTATCGGTTAAGTAATATATCTTTTGACGTTCGATGAAACCACTCTGATTTCTTCAAACTTCATAGTTTCTCACAAATGAGACTTTCTCCGTTACTCGGTATCTCAGTACAGTTGCGACATTATATACCATACTCAGTATCATTACGACATTCCACGTGTGCATGGTTTAAATCGACCGGACATGAAAAAAGAAAATAAAAGAAGAAAGAGAAAAATGGCAAAAGCACAAATCATCGATCTATTATAGATATATAACAAAAAACATTTCTCCGTAATCTTTAGATCATTAATTTTCGATCATGGATTTTTTTTTTTTTATATTCAATGAACTATTTGGAAGTTAGTAATAGGAATAGAAATCATTCCAAGATTAATATTAGGTGTACAAATAAGTTATCGCCGTTCAACAAAGTATGGCTTTATCATTAAATTATGGTTAAAATGGTCTGATGTAAAACGTCATATCGTAAAGTAAGACATCTCTCGACAACATAATCTTGGTATAGTAATTTTGTATTGGTATCGGATATTTTTTTTCCTTCGAAAATGTCGAGTTTTAGGCTGAATAAGCACCATTTGCGGGAACTTTTGATTAAATTATTTTATTTAAAGAAATCTGCATCTGATGAGCATCGATTGCTTGTAGAGGCATATGTCGAGGCTTTTTTAAGTTAGAGAAGTTTTCATGAATGGTTTTTATAGTTCAAGAATAGAGACTGTAACGTCGAAGATAAAATACGTAACGGAAGGTTGAAAGTGTACGAATACGCAGAATTAGAAATATTATTGGTTGAAAATTCGTGCCAAACGCAAAAAAAACAGGCACTTATATTAGGAGTAACTCAGCAAGCAATTTTACATCATTTAAAATCATCAAATGCTTAATTTTTTAATAAGAACGGCGGAAATTTATTTGTACACCTAATATCTTTGTTACTATTTTACGATCACTAACATTTATTATTATTTTATTATTATTTTTTTTTAACAAATTTTAAGATCTTTTGTAATTTTTAATATGTATAATATATTGTAATTAGGCTTATATCAGAAACGTCAGATACATCAAACAATTATTTTGTTAATAGTTTTAATCGAATATAATCGATATATACATAAATTTATTTATTAATTATCTGAATATTAAAAAATTTATAAAAATCTATTATTAGAAATAGATAACAGCTGTTCAAAAGTAGGTCACCGGTATACAAACGTATTTAATTAGTAATAATTAGAGAAATGGAGTTCCACTGAACAATTTGCGCTATGCAGACGATATAGCACTTCTCTCCGAAAACATGCAAGACCTCCAGAACATGTTGAACAAGGTTATCATAACTAGCCGAGAATAATGGTCTGACACTCAATGTTAAGAAGACCAAATACATAATTATCATCAAAACAGAAACGCCAAATGAACATCTATATTCGGTAGGCGAAAAGCTGGAAAAGGTTGAGAGGTTTGACTATCCAGGTACAAGTGTCAACTGTTCCATGGACTACTGCTCGAAAATAAAAATTTGCATCGAGAAAGCTTGCGCATCCTTTCTGAGGATTAAGAAGCTGCTCTGTAACCGCGATTTAAGCCTTGACTTGAGAACTCAGATGCTTAAATGTTATGATTTCCTAGTCTTTTTGTATGATGCGGAAACATGGACCCTTAACATACATTGTGAACGGAAACTGGAAGTTTTTGAGATGTGGACATAGCTGCAGGATGTTGAGAATATCATGGACAAAACATATGATCAACTTAGAGGTCATAAGAAGAATGGGAAAGGACGTAAAGATCCGACATGAAGTGAAAAAGAGAAAATTGCAATATCTCGGTTACATCATGAGAGGCCCAAGGTATAAGATTCTACAACTCATAATCCAAGGAAAAATTGTGGGAAAAAGATCTATTGTAAGGAGAAAAATATCTTGATTCAAGAACTTGCGAGAATGGTTTAAAATCACGTCATCTGACCTATTCAAAGCAGCAGCTTCCAAAATCAGGATAGCAATGATGATAACCAACCTCCGAAAGAGAGATGGTACATGAAGAAGAAGAGTTAGAGAAAGATAGGAAAAGTACACCTTCACCCGTCTGTAGGTCCGGTCAAGTCAGCAGTTATGTTTATATCTCTCCGTGAATTCGAAGAAATTCGTTACTTATCAAATACACATAGAAAAATATTCCCCAATTAAAATCAAGCAGCTTAGGTAAGCGTTCAATGTTTTATTTACGTTCGCTACTCTCCGTCACTCCTCGGCCGGTGTCGATAACCGAACATTGTCATTTCTATTCTATTTTGAATTCGTCGTTAGATTTGTTATTGACCTTCGTGTATGTTCGGTGTCGTATGTATTCGTAACTACTTTTCATATTAATTGTCAGTTATCTTCGAGCGTCGGAAGGAATAACAAGGATATTATTTAAAGTATATAATTTATATCGTATCGTGTGTGCGTGTTTTCTTCTTATGCAAATGATATGCATATGTGAGTGAGTGTGTGTAGTGGTGAAAAGTGATATACACTTATATGGATACCTGCACTTATGGATATAAGGACAAAGTACATCTAAACGTAAGTTTGACTATAATTTTTAACCTTTTTAACGTTTGACCTCGACGTGGTAGGGTTTAGTGTCAAACATATTATATGAATAATTTTCAATAAAAAAAAATTCTAATAGGTAATCGTAACATTTTACAATGTTTTGAATCGGACATTGTATGATACGCGTTCATAATTCACACGAATAACTTTCGTTGCATCCGTAGAACCGAAAAGGATTTTAAAATATGATCAAGTGTCGGATTTATTTCACAATGATGCATAATCAATTACATCTCGGCTAGTTACTGCTTTATTCTTTTTATTTATTTTTCAAACACTCGAGTATTTTTTTTTCTTTTCTAATATACAAACTTATCTCGACTTTTTCAACGTAAATAAATTTTTCTTTGTTAAAAATATAATTCCTTGTTTCATATCAAACACCTACTCTTTTCTCTGTTTTACCCATATTTAATAAAAGCATCTGAAGGATAAAATGCATGCGATACCTGCAGTTATGAGTATGGATATATGCAGCATTGGATATAAGGACAAAGTACATCTAAATGTAAGTTTGACTATAATTTTTAACCTTTTTTAATATGTAACTACGTGTGGTAGGTTTAGTATTAAACAGTCATGAGGACTGCCGATAGAAGTGAAAACTTAAAACTGTATTTTGAATTTTCAAACTGATTGTAATATTAAAAATTATAATTAAAAACGTCAACACATTGTATATATACCCGATTGTATGTGTGTGTTATTTGAAAATTTCATGATTTATATCAAAGAAGGTTCTGCAATATTTCACACATTCTCACATTTTTTTAGATTACACACACAAAGGGGCTTTTGACCAAAGATCGACACACCTTCTTTTGTATAAATCATGAAATTTTCAAATAACACACACATACAATCGGGTATATACAATGTGTTGGTGTGTATATGCGTATGCACGCGCATTAGCATGTTGCTGAAGCGAACCCATGAGATTTTCCTCTACCAAAAATCGTCTAACGCGTCTAAAGAAGTTTTCACTTCAAAAATCTAAAAGGTAATCGTAACGTTTTATAATTTTTTAACCAAACACTGTATGTACGCATCTATAATTCCACACGAATAACTTTCTTTGCATCCATAGGACTGAAAGGGTTTAAAATATAATCTCGTGGTAAATTTATTTCATAATGATGCATAATAAACTACATCTCGGCAAGTGATATCTCTCTTTTTTTATTTATTTTTCAAACACTCTTTATGCGGATATTTCATAAAATTATTAAATTGTTGTCTGTGGGAAAAAAAATATTTAAAATGGTTTTACTCTATACACTTGTACTAATGCGTTTGTTTAAATAAAGGGAGATTTTCTTCGAGATATAGCAGTATTTTATAAACCGAACATGCGACCATGAGATTACAAGTAGAGTTAAAAAATAATAAGAGATAGGAGATATCTGTAAGCGATACTTTTATATTTGTTATGAGTCATCGTTAAGGAGAATCTTAAATCTTGCACTGAACGTGTTTGCGGTTTTCTTGAAGGTTCAAACCCAAGAATTAATGGAATAAATAAATATTTTCCTTCGAAATTTATTTCGCGATTCGATCACTTTTTTCAATAAAATTTTTCATTTCTTGATATATATTTGATTACGTCATGCATCGAATTGCTCATCCAAAAATGTTTAAAAATATCTTTTACTTCGTATCTAAATAAAATTCGGTTTTGTGTACACTTTATTAAACCAATCAATTAAAAAGTAACTAAAGTTAAACATTTGAACAACTTTGATTAATCATACGTGTTACATAAATTATGTATAACAATAATGTTACTTATGATTTAAGACTCTGTCAGTACATTCATTAGCTTGGTATTTGATCAAAAAAGAAGATAGTTAAAAAAAAATAGACATTACAAAAGATGTCTTAATAAGCTTTTTCGTGGAATAAAAATATCATGAGATATATACTAGTAGAAGAAAAGATATCTTATCGAGGTAGTTAGTTAAACGTACCGAGTTGAGGGAGGATAAAATAAAAGACGTGTAAACTGATCGAACGAGTCTCTTCTTCTTCTTCATCTTCTTCTTCTTCTTCTTCTTCTTCTTCTTCTTGGTTGTCTTGGTCGTCTCGAAGGCCAACCGGATATTCGGAAGAGGCGATCCGTTCCGGGGAATTAACACTGACCTAGGGAAGGTCCCGAGGTCGTCAATGGCATATATTTCTCGTGCTTGTTCGTTTGCGCGCGGGCGCGAGCCTATATTAAGTTAACTGCTTCATAGCTGCCGATTTGTCCTCCGTGTTCGTTCTACGTGCTATGTGCAAATATAGGTATATGTATATATACATATATATATATGGATTTATATATATTGTGTATATATATATCTACGTATGTATAGACAGATAGGTACGTGCAACGTACGTATATCGGTACATATGGTCAAATGAACGTAGGTAAGAGCGAGTAAAGCTAACGTAGAGCTAGTAGAGTAGCAGGCAATGCCAATTGCACGCATCCGCAAATTTGCCACCAACTGGCACGTTTATGTTATAGAGTTACTCTGTTGCTCTCCTACCTAAATGACTTCTCTTCTCCTGGACCTTCTCCTCGTCCATCTAAGATGCCCGATTAAGATGCTCTGTTCGCTGCGGCGAGTGCATGCTATCAGTTTCCCTTTCTTTTTATATTTCTTCGATAAAGAAATCATTTTATATTTCTTACCTAAAATCCTAATTATTTTACTTTACGTATAAATATTAGGTGTTGGAATTAACTCGTAGCGTTATACTAAAGATGACATGAGTTTTAAAGTATTCTGTTTTCACCTTCAGAAACAAATTTATCGTAAACCAGCTCTAACAAAGTTTTATTTTTACGACAAATATTATGTTTTAATTGTTAATAACATCATGTTACTATTATTTAAATATCTTGAGGATTATCCCAAATAAAGTGTTTTTGCGGGAACGGCACAAAAGAAAAAGTTTTTTACATCGTATTGTTACTAGGGATGAAAAGTGGATACATTATGACAATCCTAAGCGTAGAAAATCATGGGTTAAGCCCGGACAACCATCATCATCAGTGGCAAAAAGCAATATTCATGGATCTAAGCTCCTCCTTTGTATTTGGTGGGATCAACAAGGTGTAGTTTATTATGAATTGTTAAAACCCAATGAAACCATCACTGGGGATCGCTACCGGTTACAATTGATGCGTTTGAGTCGTGCATTGAAGGAAAAACGGCCGGAATGGAGCAAAAGGCACGATAAAGTTATTTTACTGCACGACAATGCTCGACCTCACGTGGCGAAACCAGTGAAAACATACCTGGAAACATTGAAATGGGAAGTCTTAACCGACCCGCTGTATTCTCCGGATATTGCCCTTTCGGATTACCACCTGTTTCGATCAATGGCTCATGGTTTATCAGGGGAAAAATTAACATCTTATGAGGATTGCCAAAATTGGATCGATTCATGGATTGCCTCCAAGGACGAAGAGTTTTTTCGACGGGGTATTCGACAGTTACCTGAAAAATGGGAAAAAGTAGTGGCAAGTGATGGGCAGTATTTTCAATAATGTAATTTTTTACTTTCATTTCAAATAAATCGTTATTTTTTAATAAAAAAACGCAACGAATTAATTCCAACACCTAATGTATTATTGTAATCTGAATTATATGTTCTATGAGGTGTCTAAAAATAAGATTACTTTTTAAACAAAGACTTATATACAATACTTTTTTCATAAAGATAAAATAATTTCTTGAAATTTTAATTGTATGAGCATAAATTGTTTTTCGAAAGTCAATAATTTTCGATACGAACTTTACTAACATAATCCTTGTACGTTATAAAGAATTGAATTGAGTGCGCACGTTTACGCAACCTGATGACCAGTTTACCTTTCCTGTCTTCAGTTATCTTGGACAATGTCGACAGTTAGAAAAAGAAGTTCCTCTTATCGGTTCACATAACGGTTAGGAGAAACGCTTTTCTATAGAATCAAGGTGGTTACGCCTTGTAAGAATCGTAGTCGATTAGAGCGCTTTGATAACGCGTGAATCGATAGTAATGCGAAGTCGATGGTAAGAGTCTCACGGAACCGGTGAATCCTTTGATCTTCGATCCACTGGATTAAAGCATAACATCTTCTTTCTTTCTTCTTCTTTTCTTCTTCTTATTATTATTAAAAAAAAAATCGTGGAAATTTATCGCAAAGGATAGTTTGATAAGATTTTTAAATCGATATAAATATATAAACTATTTGTTAAATTCATTTACTTAATCAATTAACAAGGTCTGACTTATCTTAATGAAAATTTCAATCGGACTCTTCATTAATTATTTCGCTTTAACCTTTTACGTTTCTACCGTTAATAACGTAAATAATTTTAACGAGATTCGCAAACGAACCAACTATGAGATTGCTTCTTTAATTAGACTTTTCGTAATAATCTTGATCAATTGGTTTATCGATATTAACGAATAGGTTCTTATGTTAGAGAATGTTTTTAATTGGCATAGAATTTAGTCGTCTAGCAAATGACATGACTAATAGAGCCTTAGCAAAATTACATACATATCGAAAATAAAAAAAATACTTTAAGAGAAAAAAAAAAAAGCCGAGGATGCAAGTTAGCTGATGGCACGAGGAAGTGGATTGCGGGATTATTTACGGCAGGTGTCGACGGCTTTGCTACCATCTACAAGGTGTCCCGTTTCGTAACCAGTTCGTTCAGCTCTCCGATGACTTGTCTGATAAAATTGGATGTTCCCCGCAGAAACCTCATGTTCTTAAACGTGTTTAGGGAAGTTGAATAAATGGGAATTTGTGATATATACCTACTTGGTCTAAACAATATTTACATAAAATGAATTTGAGGTAAAGAAAAACAAAATATTCATTTGCACGTTAGCCTGAAAAATGAAATAAATGAATTATTAAAATATATTATTACGAAAAGAATGTAATACTTTTAGAAATATAAAATACGTGAGCTACAATTAGGTTACTTTCATAATAACTGACTACTTCACACAACGATGCTAGAAACGGGTACAAAAAAATTAAAGTACGACTGTGATTAGCTACTTCATTATTTTTCTTGCACGAAAGAGAAACGTTTAGAACGTAAATAAAAACACCGTGTGTATATATTTTCGTGGTTATAATTTAGATCCAAAAAGATATGACAGCCACTCGACGAGGATAAGGAGCATCTTTTTAATCGTTGACGCATTTATCGTCTTTGAAGCAATAAGCGTGTCTCGAGTAGTCATTTCTTAACTTTAAACTCGTCGCTAGCGTTCCCTTCCACGTCCCTCGTGCTTTATCTTTCTTACTCTTTTACACATCGAAGATATACATAGTACATAAGTATAGAGAGAGAATCTCTTTCTGGGTCAGAAAATCTACGACGTGGACTTGGGTCCAACTACGTCAACGGCGACGACGACGACGACGACGACGACGACGACAACGACAATGACAACTACACGTCGGAAGTCACCTTGCACTGCTGATCGAGTCTAACCATAATGAACGTTAAGAAAATAACTAGAACGATCTCTACTCGATGCTCTATGAAAACTAGTCGAACGTCGTGCTGCAACATAAACTTTAGAAAATAAATCATTAGAACAATTAAATATAAATACATTCTGTAATTAATTGTAAATCAAACGTGTCTACTTTCATATGAACTGAATTTTCATACACCCTATAAAAGTCTCTTCTTTTTTTTTTGTATTTTTTTTAATAAACATCTGCTATGCGGGAAACAGTATTCAAAGGGATAAAGAAGTAAGTTAGAAGCCGATAAGAACGACTTTTGCGTTAATGGCTGCGTACATCAAACGTTTCGCAATTACAACGATTGCCATTCCATACGCTAGGTTCATCTTTGTTTTAATCGAACACGTTGGATGACAAAATAAAACGTTTTAAATTGTTTCAAATTGATCCTCTCGAACATTGCTTTCTCATTGAAAAGTGACTTGGTAATAATTTTAGAAACATAGGGAAAACATTAGTATTTCAAATTGTAATAGAAAAATATTTCAAAAAATGATGTATGTGGTTAGATTAAATATCTTGGTAATGATTTTACAAAATGACGTATGAACAATTTTTACGTAGTTAAGTAATAGTAAAAGAATTTTGTATTATCTTATTCGATCTATAAATTATGTATTTATTCAGAGAGTGTTTCAAAACGTTTCTAACAAGTTATACTAATGTAAGGAAAATTGATTAGAATGATAATGTACGAGCAGCTAAAGAAGTGGTACATAGGTAAAATGCATACGAGTTTTCTGGTAGACGATATTTCATTTTTCTTCGAGAGACTCTCCAGGAATAGTAAAGTGCAACGTCGATCGAACAAAATATAGCCGAATATACATATATATATATAGAAAGGAGAGAACTTGTATACACTAGGAAGAAACTGTGCTTCCGTATGTATAAATTCGTCGTAGCTGAAGCAAGAAAAGTACCGAGCAAAGTACATTCGTGATATTACGTAGCATCGCATCGGTATATCAAGGCCGGATTAAAAGATAACTAGAAAACATTTGTAATATTTTCATGTTAAATATATACACGATTTTGCTAATCTCTCTGTTTCAACGCTTTATATTAAATGTTATAGTTTTGCAAGAAAGATGAGATATCTCAAACGAATACAGGCTGAGAGATAAAAATCGTTTTATCTATGAATACCACAAGATCTGAATCAATTGAAATAATTAATTGAAAATAGTTATAAATCTATTCAACAGAATTAGAACAATTTATGTGTGAACAAGTGCAGAAAATTATTAGGTGTACAAATAAGTTTCTGCCGTCTAACAAAATATGGCTTTATACATAGGAGTGTAAGTTGAAGTTTGCCGGTTTTTTCGTTAAAAAACACATAATTTTTAGGGGAATCTCAAAATATTTTTATTCAAAGTATTGACCATTTGATTCTACACATTTCGTCCATCTTTCAGGCAAATTATGGATACCATTCCAAAAAAACTTTTTCTCTTTCGAGGAAAACCATTCGACGAGCCATTTTTCAACTTCTTCAAAATTGACGAAGTGCTGCTCTGCAAGTGAGTGTCCCATCGATGCCAAAAGGTGGAAGTCGGACGGGGCGAGGTCTGGAGAGTACAGCGGGTGCGATAATATTTCCCAATTAAGTGTTTTTAATGTGTTTTTCACGGATCTAGCGGTATGAGACGGCGCGTTGTCATGTTGCAAAATAACTTTGCCATGTCTTCGGGCCCATTCCGGTCGTTTTTCGATCAACGCATGATTCAAATTGATCATTTGTTGTCGATAGCGATCCGTATTTACCGTTTCACCAGGTTTTAATAGTTCGTGGTACACCACACCATCCTGGTCCCACCAAACACAGAGCATTGTCTTTCAAATCGAAATCTCCACTTTTAAATTGACGAAACCATGTCTCACATGTTCTAATCACTGGAGCATGTTCACCATAAGTTTCTACTAGCAAACGATGTGCTTCAGCTGCTTTTTTCTTTTGATGAAATAAGAAAAGCAACGAATTCCGCAAATGCTCTTTATTTGGAACGAAACTCGACATATTCATTGATATAAACGACTATGACGCTATTATTTTGACAGAATGAGACTTAGGTGTTTTTAGAGGTTAATGTCAATAGAAAACAATCGTGTATATAACAAATCATAGAAATGCCTACATTCTGCTAGCGACATCCTACTGTAAAACCGGCAAACTTCAACTTACACTCCTGGTATTTAACTTATGGTTAAAATTGACTGATGTTAAATGTCATATTGTTTTTATTATTATTGTTACTATTAAATAGTCAATTTTAAACAATATCGTAAAAATTATATTATTAGGTGTACAAATAGATTATCGCCGTTCAACAAAGTATGGCTTTATCATTAAATTATGGTTAAAATTGTCTCATGTAAAACATCATATCGTAGGGTTTGACATCTCTCGAGAACATAATCTTGGTATATTAGTAATTTTGTATCGATAACAGATATTTTTTTTCGTTCGAAAGTGTCGAGTTTTGAGCCAAATAAGCATCATTTGCGGGAACTTTTGATTAAATTATTTAATTTAAAGAAATCTGCAACTGATGAGCATCGATTGCTTGTAGAGGCATATGTCGAGGCTTTTTTAAGTTAGAGAAGCTTTCATGAATGGTTTTTATAGTTCAAGAACAGAGACTGTGACGTCGAAGATAAAATACGTAATGGAAGGCTGAAAGTGTACGAATACGCAGAATTAGAAATATTATTGGTTGAAAATTCGTGCCAAACGCAAAAAAAACAGGCACTTATATTAAGAGTAACTCAGCAAGCAATTTTACATCATTTAAAATCATCAAATGCTTAATTTTTTAATAAGAACGGCGGAAATTTATTTGTACACCTAATAATATATACAAATAAATAATTAGTTTAAAGTTATTTTAAAGAAAGTGATTTTTATTTCACTGTATGTTTTTAAATAGAATTTGTATCTACTTAGGTACATCAAAACTAATTTCTATATGGAATTATTTTATGGAATATTTTAATAACACAATCCAATAAACTTGTTTTAAGTGGTTATTTAAATTTTTATATGCGTAATCAGTAAGGCATAAAAAAAAATGTATATTATGTATTAGACAAAAAATTGTAATTTGGTTCACATAATGATCTACATACGTAAAAAGGTCTAGAAAAGTTAGACGGTTGCAAGTTGATGTATTTAGAATGACTTATTGTTAGTAGAACACGTCAGTCTTCTTCTTCTTCTTCTTCGTTGAAACAATAAATAGCATTCATTTCTAGACAGGACGCTCGTGCATGACACACCTGTAACTATACATTTTACATTCGTAACAGGAACGCATAATAGGAAAGAAAAGGTAAAGAGGAAATCCCAATAAGGTAAGACGACTTGAACTTTGGTAAAATCGTAGTCTCTTCTATGTTACGTTAGACGGAAAGCAGCGGTTCCTCGATTAGTCGGAAGTTTAGTTACATGTTTCTTGATTAATAAATCAATACATGATATGTTTAGAATTCTTATAGGGCATGTATACATAGGTACAGTTAGATCATTTCCTTTCGAATCGAAAAGAATCGTGAAACGAATAAGGATTCGAATAATAAAAATCAATGAATTATTTAAGTTTCTTAATCAAAACTTGTCTACATACAATAAACTTATTAACATTGTTAATTAAAACGGTAACGGTCGTTTAAAAATAACTAGAGAGAATAGAAATTATTATTTTATATAGGTATAATATATATTTATGCAAATCGAAAAAAAAAATGAATATTTTCTATTTAACGGTCTGATAATTAATTTTCGGACGAAACTAGTTGAAAGGTGTATTGGTAAACGCTGTGATTTTTGTAGAACTCTCTTCTACTTGATATACTATATACGTGCTTAGTATACATATTATATAAATATATTTCATTAAGTCACGAAATGAACGTACAGTTATAAAAAAGGTAGAAAATAGAATGTTTAAAGAGTAATTAACCTAAATATTCGATGTTATATCACACCTCGAAAAATACGTTCATTATTCCTATATTACTTTCTATTGTTCGAAAAGAATGACGTTCATTTCCTGTAAGCTTTGTATGGAAAATATTAAAAATCTAGGTTTACCAAGCATCGAAGGACTCTTCGAGTTGGAAGGATTCGAGCTGTTATTATTATAGTAACGGAGAATGCGTAGATCCGGTAGAGAGTTGTTCTCGTGTCCTCCTCGTTTAAGTTGAAGTTTAAGTCCAACGATCGTGAAAGGTAGAAAATCAACTAACGGAGAAAGAATGGAACTAGTCGTGTCTGCGAATCGCGACGTATCGTTGATTCTTTCAACTCGACTGTTTCCAACCAACGTTACCAAAAATGTCATTTTTATGTTTTAATCCCCGCTGCTTGCATACTCGCTCGATGATAATTTTCAAGTTGAATGATTTCCAAAGAATCTGTCGATTTCTTTCTCCCTCCTTGTTTGCTACTTTTGTTCTACAAATAGACAAGACTTTCAAAATATTGAGATTAAAAAAAAATGCAAATAATCTCGATCGAGGGATGGTATATATACTCGTACAAAACTAACGAATTTATTTTTTCCGCCGGAAGAAGACTTGTATATACTTATTCGTAAGATCTTTTCATTAGATTTATTTCATTTATCATAATTAAAAAAGACAGCATTGTTCATAATTATTACAAAGTTATATACACACATGTAATCGTTATAGGAATCAATTTATAATATATTTATCATTTTCAGAATAGTATAGACATAACTGTCTAAATAAATTATACTTCAATTAGGATGCAATGATTAACGGTTTCCAGTTATCGATTAATATAATCAACGATTACAATTACATTATAATACTACATTCGAGTTAATCTAATATTAGTTATTATCAAATTGATATTTTTAGCATATTTGTCGAATAATGTGTAAAAATAGTCAATTGAATGTAGTCGAACATTATTAGAAGAAAGTGAGAGTCAATATGGAGAGTAGGTGAACGAATTGGAAATTGTAGAAAGGAAAGAAGTACGGTACTATCAAATCGAAAGAGACCGATAACGAAGGGGGGAAAAAAAAGAATGAAAAGTATGTTTCGATTGAGAATAGTTTCTTTGGTTCGGGAGAAACAATCTCGAGCACCTATCCCGATCTCTTGGTGCTACCAAGCTTGGTATATCACGGCATGGCAGATATGGTGGGGGGAGTTAGAGGTAGGTAGAATGAGTGAGTGAGAGAGAAAGAGAGAGAGAGAGAGGTGGTTACCAAGCGAGCAGTTGGAAAGAAGAAGAAAAAGAAGAGGAGAAAGAGGAGGAGGAGGAGGAGGAGGAGGAGGAGGAGGAGGAGGAGCGAGAAAAAGAGCGAGAGGAGGAGGACTCGCGGTGTACTGTCAGAGTCCACAGTCCTAAGTTGGCCTCAGGCTGCAATAGAACGTGTATTTCTCTCTCTTTCGGTGGCTTCGATCTGATCGAAGAGAACGCGGCGGCTCCAGCCAGTCTCGCGCGAACCTTCGCGATCGCTCAACAACCTTCCTGTCTACCCTTTCGACCTTTATTTTTCCTCATCCTCCTTTTCATAAATATTTCTCTATTTGTGTTATTTTATTTTGATTGTGGACAAAAATTCGGGATAAAGTGAATTCGAGCCACCCTAACATTTCGGATTCTATTCTTCGAATCTTTTTCATCCTTGGAGGTGAGTTTTATTTTCATTCAACAAGTGTCGTTCGTAAGAATATTTTTATTTTTTAATATACTCGATCAGAGTGTCCTATCTCTTATTTTGTTTCTAATTTATCGATAAACGTCCTGTTCTAATTTTAATTATTTTTTTTCTTTCGTTTTATTTTTGTAACCAATTAAGTGGAAGTTTGCAATCGTAGTTGTTGGGAATAATAGATACGAACGATTTTCTTTTGTTTTTAGCATAGATTCCGTCATATGGAAAGAGTTTTTTTTTGTCGAGAGTATACATATATATATATATATATATGTTGTTTTTTTCCTACAGAAATTGCTAGACTTTGTACAATCGAGCTATTGAGTGATGAAACATACATTATCTCTTCATTATCTTATTCTTCTTTTTAACTCTTTTGTAACTCAAGTAAGTTCGTGTTGTTTCTTGAAGTTTTCTTTTCTGTCATCGAAACTTTAGAAGAACGTAACCTTGCTCATTAGGAGCCAGACCGAGTAAAGGTTAAAAATATAATTCCTCAGACGGTTGTGCTTAGATGTTTTACAGTTGAAGAATTCAATGCACGAAATTCGTATTTGTCTCGCGATGAAAGAAGCTAAGAAATTACTTAAAACATATGAACTTTTTTTAAATGAATCACTGCGATGAGTAGTATTCATCGCATTAAAATTCTTTGATTATTTACAAATAAGGACTTGTGTTAATTTAAGTTAGATTATATATATTATTAGTTGATTCTAAGACTCATAGCAATGTATATTTACCTACGGCTTGCTAATGTACTAGGAACGCCTTTGAAATTCATTTCGGTTCCGCGTAGTCACGAATTTTCCGGTTTCGGTCTGACGAAAGAGAAGTCAAAGAAAAAGAGAAAGAGAAAAAGATAGAAATCGGGAGGAGAAGGTTTGACTAAAATTAGAACGAAATGCTGGAAATGAAATAGCACGAGTCGACGTGGTGTAGTAGTCAGGGTCAGAAACGGCGGGTGGCGATCGCTTTGTTACGAACCACTCTCTCAGCTTAGTTTCTACACTTTAGATCGTTTCGTTCGTTCTTCATTCGAAAGGGGGGAACTTATCTCAAGAGATTCGTACTTTTTCTCACTTTTTCAAGTCCTTAGAGAATGGCTCCATTCTATTGTCTAACCGAAGATATAACTCGAAGAGATACGATTTACAACGCGTTCATTGTCGCGATCCGAGAATCTTCGAATCGTTCCTTCGTTCCTTTTCTCATTCATTCATTCATTCGTTTCTTCGTTCGTTCGTTCATTCATTCAATTCTATTTCTTTCTTTCTATATTTTTCTTTTAATCCATTTATATATAGAAGTATCAATACGAATATAAAAATTAAACTTTAATTCTTTTTTTTTCTACACTAATTTGTCATGGGATCATGGAAACGATTTATCGATTCTGTCCACCTTTTCATCCTTTTACCGTTTTTTCATTCTCGATATATCGATAGTTAACGTAAAGACACTTGGATGTATCTCGTTTGTATACTTTCCAGCAAAACTCTGACGAGTTTGTGGTTTATCTGGCTTCTCCGTTTTTTTGATCGACGACTGACTGTCTCGTTTAATCTTCCGAAGAATATCTATATCCAGATTTTATTCTAAATAAGAATATGCAGAAACATTTATGTGTGAAATTAAATTTCTCTTTTATTTTATCTTATTTTATTTGAAGTTCTTTCTGATCACACGCCTGTACAAATACTCAGAGTTAATCGTTCAAAGTGTTTCAATTCACTTCGAAATCGTAGTCTTTGATGAATCTTATCTCGCATCGTTTTTAATGTATTTTTTATGTTTTCTGTAGCGTGCAGGGTAAGCCCAAAGTTCCAAGCTGATTACGAAAATCAATTAATCTTTCTTGATATTTTTTCTTTCCCATTATAAAGTAAGAAATAAAATTTTCACAGATTGTTAGTTTATCTCGAATTTTTGTAATTTTTAAATGATCGTTCTAGAATGTGATAAATATTTATATATCTTCGAATTACAATTGTTGTATTTCTTAGTAAAAGTAAGTAGCTGATTTCAGTATAAGTATTTCCAGAGAAAATGATTATTAAGCCGATCGGATGACTCCACATGGTTATTTCCATATTCACGTTGATCGATCCAGAGTCTATTACATATGCAAAAGGAACGTCTTGCGTTACAAGAAAGAAATTTAGCATTTCATGTTCCGTCTGACGTAGCTCCGTTACTCCTGAAGTTTCATTCATGAATATCTTTGACTACATTCTTACCTACGTCAATGGTTATTTCTCGTATGATTCCTCCCACTGACTTCCCCGTAATCTAATATATTTACTATTCCTCCATTTTTCCAATGACGTCCATTGCTAAAAATAAATTTAGTATCTTTTTTGTTTTACCTTCTTGCATACCTGTTATACTTGAAGATTCAATTCGTTATGAAATACGAGTGTCGAAATAATTCAATATCGTAATATAACACTATATTACGATATATAAACGAAATATTTGATGTTTTATTTAGAGATACGAAAGAAATAGAATAAGAAAGAAAGAAATAAATAAAAGCAAAATATCCATTCCAATTCTTTAAGTTACGCATAATTTTTATCGGTTTAATTTCATCGTCAGATACGTAACCCAGATAAAAGTGATAGATATCAGACTATTTTAAGGTCATTTCGTATTGCCACGAATCATTACTGAATGTACTCATTTAATCGACTTTAGCGCTCGTTAAACGTTGAATAAAACGTACGCGTTAAAAGTTTTACGCTCGATGACTCGTTTGATTCTCTATGACGTCAATGGCGAGCTTGTCTTTTACCAAAGAATTTTGTAAAAACCATTTAGAGGACCGGTCCTTCTTCGAACGTTCATTAATTTTAATCAGTGATTTTATTTAAATATCGGATCGAACTCCAGACTTTTACTGTGTGTCATTTCGTTCCTCTTTTTTTCGGATTTTCTTTCGAAAAAATTTGTGTCTTCATTTTCAAGAATAAAAATTATGCATGATATTTTATTAATTTTCTTTTTCCATATTTTTGTTATAATTAATATTGTATAAAATCACAAATTTATTTACGTCATTTAACATTTGTTATCGCTTCGACAATATTCGAACTTACGCGAATTAATAATGCCAATGATGTATACAAAAAAATATCTTTTATTTATTTCACGTTATGATACCTTCGGATCTGAAAAATAAGAAAATATACGATATGATAAAAATAAAAACGAATAATAAATCGAAAGAGCATAAATTATTGTAAGATGCAATACCAAAATAACGATTCTTAAAGATCGTAATAAAGATTTTCGCCTGAACATTGTCATTCAATTTTTCGTCTTCAAATAGACATATTATTTTAAAAGAAATTTCTTTTTTTTTTCATCATAGAAAAAGGAGAGTTAGCGTTTGTTTAGTACTTCAAGATCGTGACTGAAGTTCGTACTTAAGGGATTAAGTGCGTGACCTCGGCGTTAAATTCCCTCTCCTTATCTCTCTCTCTCTTTAACTTTTAATATTTCTCTTAGTCGTATAAAGGTAAAGCGTACATCGAGCCTACTCTCCTTAGGGAATTTTAACCGATCGTACGAAGAAAACAGGTAATCAATCGTATCGGAGTTACACTAAACCCAAGCGCGTGCCTCGGTCCTGTTCGCAAGAAATCTTTCTAAACGAAATTCTTAAGTGGATGAAGATGAGATGAACAAGCTGAGAGGAGAAAGAGAAGCAGAAAAAAGAAGAGGAGAACGAGGAGTAGGAGGAGGAAACTGCGACCTTGAGTGCTTAAGAATCGAGCTCGACATATGGCCCGTTCTCATCGTCTTTGATTACTGTGTGTGTGTGTGTGTATGCATATATACATGTATACATGAATATATATGTCGACGTTAAATCGTATAATTCAGTTAATTTCATGTTTTAACAGTAACATTATATATACATACATATTTCAAATATTCAAATTCCAATCTGTACATTTTATAAAAACATTTTAATGATCGTACTATACATATGCTTATTTCATTAAGAAAATTGTATATTTAAAATATATACACATACACATACATACATACACACCTGAAATATTTAAATTCCATTCCTCCATGAGATTATTTGGAAAACTCACTTTTTACTGAGAAATACATTTTAATTTACAAATTAACGGATTTTACATATTAACGTTAACATAATACCTAAGAGAGTAAATAAGTGTACGGTTTGCTGACATAGAAAAAGCGTCCGACAATAAGAGAACCGGTGTTGACGATGATGGGACAGTAATTGGCCGGAATTAGGACCAATCGATTATAACTTCGAACGTTCTCTGTATTCTATCTTTTTAATCTTTGTTCTTATTCTTCTCTTCTCTTCTTTTCTTTTCAAACGATGACTCGACTTTTTCCATTAATAAGGGATTTCTAACCAACTAGATATCGATCTTTATTTAACTTTATTTTTTTTATTCTATCGTACGACGCGATTAATATTTATGATATTCCAATTAAATTTTTTAAAGAAATTATTTGTTCATTTTATTTACATTCCCAATTAATTTTTTTTTAAATATATATTATTTAATTTTTATATATATTATTTCGTGATATTATATTTCATCATTCATTTCTTATAGTGCAAATAGTCTCATTAAAATGTAAACAATTTAGATAACAATTTAGATAACTTGTATCGAGATTTTGTATTAGGTGTACAAATAAATTTCCGCCGTTCTTATTAAAAAATTAAACATTTGATGGTTTTAAATGATGTAAAATTGCTTGCTGAGTTACTCCTAATATAAGTGCCTGTTTTTTCTGCGTTTGGCACGAATTTTTAACCAATAATATTTCTAATTCTGCGTATTCGTACACTTTCAGCCTTCCGTTACGTATTTTATCTTCGACGTCACAGTCTCTGTTCTTGAACTATAAAAACCATTCATGAAAACTTCTCTAACATAGAAAAGCCTCGACATATGCCTCTACAAGCAATCGATGCTCATCAGATGCAGATTTCTTTAAATTAAATAATTTAATCAAAAGTTCCCGCAAATGGTACTTATTCGGCCTAAAACTCGACATTTTCGAAGGAAAAAAAATATTCGATACCAATACAAAATCACTAATATATCAAGATTATGTTGTCGAGAGATGTCTTACTTTACGATATGACGTTTTACATCAAACCATTTTAACCATAATTTAATGATAAAGCCATACTTTGTTGAACGGCGATAACTTATTTGTACACCTAATAGTAATTTTTTCGTTTGTTGTATAGTAGAAATTTGTTAATATGCAAATTTTGTATGCGTTTATAATAATAATAATAATAATAATAATAATATATTTTTGACTCGTTGGAGTAAAAAATAATGTAAATCAAATATCGAATATATCAAGATAACAAAAATGAGATAAAAAACGTTACGTTGACATGTTCTTAATTTAATTTCATCGTCGGGCCACTGAACTAAATTTATAAAAAGAGCTGATGAAAAGTGTGTTGTTGAAAGACCAACGATAAGACAAGATATCAATGACACTGTCTTCGGTGTTTTCTTTTAGACCGGTTTGTGTAAATGTTTTTATTAATACGTAAACGAAAGAGTCTTTTGTAATATATATATGAAATAACATGCTTCTACGTAATATATTGCGTTAAAAAATGATATACCGCTTTGAAACTTGGTTTACCGATTAGTTTATATTGTTGTGAAAATCTTTAGCACACAATTTTCTGCAGACTTCGTTTAAAATATTTATAATATGATAATACTGATTTTGTCATAATTTTTTCCTTTCCTTTGCTTTCAGAGCCAATAAAAATGTAAATCATAGAAAAATGAACGATCAAGAATATTAGTAATTATAGTAGTGAATGTATTAATTTATTTAATTATTTAGAAGATTATCGTTCGAAGTCTCAAATGTTACTGCGATACTTGATAAGAAACGTAATATTATTTACTTACGTATGAAAAATTCGAATTATCAAAGCGTTTTTGTCATTCCGAACGTGCGAATTTATGTATACGAGTAAATGTATTTACATTTGTTATATACGTTAACAGTAAGTGCGATATGGAAAAACGAATGATAAAGAAGAAAAAGAAAAGAAAATATTGACGAGAAGAAAGCAGAGAAAGAAGACATTCCTACTTTAAATCTTATCGTAGGAGCATGACTAGTCTGCGTTACGATGGTAGATAGGCTTGTTTAACTTGTTCTTAATTAATTTCGATCATTAATCGACTGTTAGATAGGCATGGTTATTAAGCAAATATAAAAGGAAAGATCGCAAGTTGCTTTAGATATGTATCTTTCTACAAATGGAGTTTAAAGTTTTTTTCCAGTATTTTTTATCTTTTAATTTCTATTTCTTCTTTCTTTTTCATCGTTAGTCATCGATTATACTTCATGGAGAAGTATCTTAGCCGGTTAACGTACGCACTTGGTAAGTCGGTTAAATCAACGATCACCAGTCGTTGTTTGAGCAGTACAGTCTCTTTATATACATCTAAAGAAAATATAATTTCTTGATTAAAATTTGAAGAGATTAGGAAATAACGCGATGTTGCCACATTGCTCGAATACTATATATAAGGAAAACTCAAAGGGAGAAGGGCACTGCATATCTAACCTTCTCGGCGAGCGCTTAAGAAAACGATAACAAATTATTAGACATCGGGTATCATAGTGTTTTACGTTGAAATATTACTTTATATTTTCTATTTTGGTTTACTGTATCTGTTAATCTGTTAATTACAAATATTAATATTAGGTGTTGGAATTAATTCGTAGCGTTTGATGAGAGATGGCGTGGTTATTACAGTATTTTGTTTTTACCTCCAGAAACGAATTTATCGTAAATCAGCTGATCTTAGGTGTTTTTTTACAATACATCTTATTTTTCAAAACGACCAGAATGGAGCAAAAGGCACGATAAAGTTATTTTACTGCACGACAATGCTCGACCTCACGTGGCGAAACCAGTGAAAACATACCTGGAAACATTGAAATGGGAAGTCTTAACCCACCCGCTGTATTCTCCGGATATTGTCCCTTCGGATTACCACCTGTTTCGATCAATGGTTCATGGTTTATCTGGGGAAAAATTAAGATCTTATGAGGATTGCCAAAATTGGATCGATTCATGGAATGCCTCCAAGGACGAAGAGTTTTTTCAAAGGGGTATTCGACAGTTACCTGAAAAATGGGAAAAAGTAGTGGCAAGCGATGGGCAGTATTTTCAATAATGTAATTTTTTACTTTCATTTCAAATAAATCGTTAATTTTTAATAAAAAAACGCTACGAATTAAATCCAAAACCTAATATTTAATAAATATTTAAAGAAAAGAGTTTGGAAAAGAATAGACTTTAAATGTCGTTTCTTTGATTTCAACACATTTGATTATTCAATCCAATAATACTGATATAAAATCTTTATAAAATGACATTTTTGTCATCAATTTATTACAAAAGAAGGAAAATATGGAAAAACTTCGGTTTGAATTTACCTTAATACCAGGAAGTGACAGTAAAACTAACATATATGATGACCTCAATAACCACAGAAGACAATAAAATCTATGCACTACCGGAGGAACTACAATCTGCAAGCTTACATACGGGAATATTGAAACCAAAAACGTTTGTTAGAGTAAAGAAAAGTTTTAGTTAAACGACACCAAGTAAGGCAAGTGTGGATTTCTTTGATTGAGGAACTTCTAAATACTTATCTTGATGAAGAAGCCAATATCCTGTTTGACGACCAATTTCTAGAAGAATTAAACCCAGAAAACCTTTTACCAACACAGAAACAAGAAGAAGCGCAAACATTAGAGAAAAATAGACCTCAGAACTTAAGAAATGTGGCTGAACGGTTTGTACTTGAAAAATTCACTAATAAAAATATCAATGCAAATCAATGGATTAATGTTTTTGAAAAAGAAAACATGCGTTTTGATGTGAGAACAGATAAGAACAAAATTGAAATACTAAGACTGTTTATGGATAAGTGTAATACATATGTAAGTCAAGCAACGATTCACGTTGCTATTTGATCTTACAGATCTAAGTACATGCATGAATTTATCTCGAAAATAACAACGATTACGTCGAGAATAAAATGATCGTTTATTTTTCTTCTACGATTCCATGCCATCAGATTCTATGTATCTATACACTTATATATATAAGGATTTTATATCAGTATTATTGGGTTGAATAATTAAATATGTTGTTCAAATGTGTTGAAATCAAAGAAACGACATTTAAAGTCTATTCTTTCCCAAACTCTTTTCTTTAAATAATTATTAAATAGTATTAGGTGTTGGAATTAATTCATAGCGTTTTTTAATTAAAAAATAATGATTTATTTGAAATAAAAGTAAAAAATTACATTATTGAAAATACTGCCCATCGCTTGCCACTACTTTTTCCCATTTTTCAGGTAACTGTCGAATACCCCGTCGAAAAAACTCTTCGTCCTTGGAGGCAATCCATGAATCGATCCAATTTTGGCAATCCTCATAAGATGTTAATTTTTCCCCCGATAAACCATGAGCCATTGATCGAAACAGGTGGTAATCTGAAGGGGCAATATCCGGAGAATACGGCGGGTGGGTTAAGACTTCCCATTTCAATGTTTCCAGGTATGTTTTCACTGGTTTCGCCACGTGAGGTCGAGCATTGTCGTGCAGTAAAATAACTTTATCGTGCCTTTTGCTCCATTCCGGCCGTTTTTCCTTCAATGCACGACTCAAACGCATCAATTGTAACCGGTAGCGATCCCCAGTGATGGTTTCATTGGGTTTTAACAATTCATAATAAACTACACCTTGTTGATCCCACCAAATACAAAGGAGGAGCTTAGATCCATGAATATTGCGTTTTGCCACTGATGATGATGGTTGTCCGGGCTTAACCCATGATTTTCTACGCTTAGGATTGTCATAATGTATCCACTTTTCATCACTAGTAACAATACGATGTAAAAAACTTTTTCTTTTGTGCCGTTCCCGCAAAAACACTTTATTTGGGATAAACCTCAACATATT